>JADMNL010000033.1:33697500-33987500 GCA_016271365.2 Neoceratodus forsteri
ACACATCCACCACTCTCTCCGTGATGAAGTACTTTCTCACATTTCCTCTGAGCCTCCCCCTTTCTAACATCATAGCATGCCCCCTTGTCCTTGAGCAACTTTTTCTGTGTAAAATGCTTCCCTCCTGTACCTTGCTTTTGCCTTTGAGGTATTTGCATGTCTCTATCATATCCCCCCTTTTCCTCTCTCATCTAGACTCCAGCGAGTACATGATTAATGCCTTGAGTTGATCCTTGTACCTGCTCGCCCTGAATCATTTTGATAATGAGATTTACTCACCTGGTAAAGGTGATTATTTGAGTACCATTTATAGTACTCCACTACAGACAGAAAGCACTGGGTATTCCCTGTCCATCCTATAGGCTGATGCACAATCCAATGCACTCCCTGCAGCCTGGCCTTACAGCGGTTAAACTTTTACTTATAACATGAGTTAAAAGCATTCCTTTCTACAACATACTGTATATTACATTGCACTGTCTCCAGCCTGTCCTTACAGTGGTTAAACTTTTACTAATAACCTGGCTTAAAAGCATTCCTTTCTACAACATTCTGGCCTAGATATTCAAATTGCACCAGGCTGTGGCGCGAGCCTGGGCACAGCTCAACTTGGCTACACAGGGGCGTGGACTGGGCAATATTTAATGGAGGTGTGCCATGGCTCAGCAATGTTGAATATTGCACCCTGGCTACCCGCAGTGTGCATGACGCAGTGGCACTGTGCCAGCACTAGTGGCCAGAGTGGAACAGGGGGATGCGCTAGCACTAGTTCCATTGCGCTAGGCTCAACAACCGTGATATTTAAAAGTTGACATGCAAATGGGGCCATAATGTATGCAAGATGTGCATGGGGCCATTTGCATGTCATTATGGCTCCATTTGCATGCAGGTGCACCGATCCCGAATGACTTGCACCTGGCACCCTGCCAGGCAGCAGCTGTCAGGGACCAATGCCCCCTGCAGTGTGGCAATGGCCCCACAGCCTGATCACGGGCATTAGTAAAATAAATAAAAACCCCTATATCCCTGGTGATCCAGTGGACTGCTGTCAGCCCGATTGCGGGCTTCAGTAAAATAAAACTGATTCCCATATCCCTGGTGGTCCAGTGGACTGCTGTCAGCTTGATCGCAGGCTTCAGTAAAATAAAACTGATTCCCATATCCCTGGTGGTCCAGTGGACTGCTGCCTGCCCGATCGTGGGCTTAAGTATAAATAAAAAGATTCCTATATCCCTGGTGGTCCAGTGGACTGCTGTCTGCCTGATCATGAGCTGAAGTAAAAAATAAAAGAATCCTATATCCCTGGTGGTCCAGTGGACTGATGTCTGCTTGATCGCAGGCTTAAGTAAAATATTACTGACTCCCATATCCCTGGTGGTCCAGAGGATCCCCCCACCCACCCACTGATCCCCACCACCCCGGTCAACGGCGGGCGGCAGCACCCCACCCGCCTGCCACCCCACTGCCCTCTGACTGACACCGTCAGTAGGACTGTACACCCATTGGTCCACAGTGTGAGTCAATGGGTGTGCATCCCATACCGTACAGCACATTCCAGATATGTGAATGGATCTATTAAAAGCATTCCTTTCTGTAATATACTGTATATTACACTGTACTGTCTCCGGTCTGTTCATACAGTGGTTAAACTTTTATTGATGACATGGGTTAAAAGAATTCCTTTCTACAGCATACTGTATATTACACTGCACTGTCTGCAGCCTGTTCATATAGTGGTAAACATTTACTGATAACCAAGGCCCCTAGTGCTCTGCGGCAGAATTTTCTGATTTCTGCGGCAGGGCTCCTTGGCTTCTGCAACAGCATTTTCTGATTTCTGCGGCATGATTTATTCATTTCTCTGGCAGAACGCAGTCCTGCCATTGGCTAAATATTATGTCATGTCATCTATGACATCATATGCTTAGCATAGAGAAGGGGCTTCAGGATAAATGAAATGGGAAAGAAAGCCTGACACTATGCAAAAACAGTATATTTGAATGAAAATTCACCAAAAACAATGAATTCTGTGGCACTGTATACATTCTGTGGCATGATGAAAATGCTGTGGAAAATTCTGCAACCACAGAATCGCAGACTTCCAGGGGCCTTGCTTATAACATGGGTTGAAATCATTTCTTTCTACAATATAATGTATATTACACTGCATTGTCTCCAGCCTGTCCTTACAGTGGTTAAACATTTACTTATAACATGGGTTAAAAGCATTTCTTTCCACAACATACTATATTTTACACTGCACTGTCTCCAGCCTGTCTGTACAGGGATTAAACCTTTACTGATAACATGGGTTAAAAGCATTCCTTTCTACCTGGACCCAGGATAGGGCAGGACCCAGGACAGGGCTGTGTTGAGGAAGGGAAAATCAGACAAGGATGGGGGTGAGGAAGGGAGCACTCTTGGTAGGCCAGCCTCTGAGACTGAAAACACCAGAAGAGAAGGGTGCAGGGAGCACTAGGTCACAAGGGTCCATTACTGCAGAACCTGAGTGGGGGAGGGAGGTAAGAAGGGAAGCAGTAATAGGACGCCTGGATGGAGGAGCCAATGGCAACAATCCAATCGGGGAAGAGTTAAGGGAAGAGTTAAAGGGGGTGACTAGTGTTATTCATTCTGTGAGGGGTGTGAGGAGCAAGCTGGGAGAGGGAGACAGAAGAGGGAGCCTGGAAGGGCACATACAGATTTGTGACCCCCGAGTTGCAGGAGGTGAGAGGAGCAAGCTGGGGGACGTAAGCAGAAGAGGGTGCCTGGAAGGGCACGCAGAAAATAGAGACACCCAGGCTGTTGGGGGGGTGCGAGGAGCAAGCTGGGGGACATAGACAAAAGAAGGAGTATGGAAGGGCACAAATGGGCTAGTAACTTGGGGAGAGAGGTGAAGGTGCTCTTGCTGGGTGATTCCATGATTAGTGGTATCCAGTGGGAGGGGATTGGGGAGGGAAAATGCAGTCCAGTCAAGGTTAAATGTATCCCAGCCTATCAGTATACAAGGCCAAATTCCAGCTATACTCAATGGCAAGGGAATGCGGAGCATCCCCAGACTTTCTAGTCCACCTGAGAATGAATGATTTAGAGGGGAACAGTGAACTAGAGGTACAGCCAAGATTCAGGGAATTGGACAGGGTTTGCCACTCTATAGGATGCACAGACTCCTTTTCTGAGATACTGGCAGTACCAAGGGCAAGCAGGGAAAACAAGCAAAGTCTTAGAGGGGTGAACCAGTGGCTCAGAAAGTGGTGTAGGTCAGAAGGTTATGGTTTGATGGGGGACCAGGGTGATACATGGGAAGACAAAGGACTATATGCCTGGGATAGGTTGCACCTCAACATGGAGGGGAGGGAGATCCTTAAGCTGAAACTTTTGGGATTCATAGGAGATAGGTGGAGTTTAAACTTGTAAAGGTGGGGGAGGGATAGAAAGACTGAAAGCCCCAGTGAGGAAGCTTGAGGGTTCAGGACTAGATCATGCAAAGCGGGCTGTGGGCAGTGTTAACAGACCGGGGGAGCTGAAGAGGGAAGAGAGACGGGGGTCCATGCTTGGCTGAGAAGACTGGAGAGGGGGTCGGGTGGAGGATGGTCCTGATCAATGCCAGGAGCATGGGCAATAACATGCTGGAGCTCCAGGCAATGCTAGTTGAGGGAGCAGCAGACGTGGCGGCAATTACTGAGACATGGGCCACCCAGAGGCATGATGGGGACCTAAATTTAGAGTGCTACGCAATGTTTAGGAAGGATAGGAGGGTGGGAAGAGGGTGGTATTCATAGTCAAAAATTACATAGTAGGTGGTGGAGTCGAGGAGGCAGAGGGAGATGTGGAGGCAATTTGGGCAACCCTACAAATGGGGGGTAATATATTTAAAATAGGGGTGGTGTACAGACCCTCCGCAATGGAGGCGGAACTAGAGGATGATCTGGCTGAGAACATCAGGGGTCACTGTGGCCTTGGAAAGGGCAGGGTGGTCATCATGGGCTACCCGAACATGCTGTGGCAGTCTGGGGCACTATGACATCTGCAGTGGCCAGGGAGCAGAGGGTGATGGATGTCTTCCAGGATGCCTTCCTAATCCGGCACATGGGGGAGCCTACTAGGCAGGACCAGATCCTAGACATTGTTCTAGCAGATAATGACCAGATAAGGGGCCTGGAGGTGAACAGCCCATTGTCAGGCAGTCACCTGGCCACGGTCTGGTTTCTTATGTTTCTAGGGGGACAGGAAATTTGCACTAACACAGTCGTAATAGATTTCAGGGGGGTGGACTTTGAGGGCATGGGAAGGATTCTTAGAGGGTGCTTGGATGAGATTAGGCCAGACATGGATGCTGGTAACTTGTGGGTGACCACTAAGAAGGGGGTGCAGGAGCCACGAAGGCCTGTACAAAGGTAAGGCGCAAGCAATGTAGGACCAGTAAGCCATGTTGGTGGACCCGGGAGGTGCAGCAGGAGGTGAGGGATTAAAAGGCTGCCTATGCACATTTAAAGCACTCAAGGGGGTTAGGGAGATGGGAAGAGTATGAGTTCCTGGCTAGAAAGGTCACCAGAGTGGTAAGGGGGGGCCAAAGTGAACAAGGAGCTTCACCTGGCCAGGGATATCCACAGGGGGAAAGGGGTTCTATAGATATATCGGGGAGAAAAGAAAAGTGAGGGCACAGATCAGCAGGATTAGGACTGGGGAGGGATGGGCACAGGAAGCTGGTGAATGAGCAGAGGTGCTAAATGAGTACTTCACCTTGGTCTTTACTGGGGGAGGTGGGAGATCCTTCCAACCCGATGGGAGGGAAGGGGAGCCCACTGTACCAGGAGGTCAGTTGGAGACTAAAGGACTGGATGAGGCTAGGGCAGCGGATGGGTCATATCTAGAAGGGGAGGAGTGGATGCATGCGGAGGTGGGATGGGAGGGTGAAATCACAGCTGATAGTGGGAGAGAGGTGCCCTCTGGTTGCTAAAGACTGAGAAGGTGCCGGGGCCAGATGGGCTGCATCCAAGGGTGCTGAAGGAACTGGCAGATGTGCTGGCATCTCCACTGGCCTCACTCTTTAACATCTCTCTGAAGACAGGGTGGGTGCCTCAAGATTGGAAGATGACTCGTGTGGTGCCTATCCGCAAGGGGGGGGATCCAGAGAGGAGATGGGGAATTATAGGCCTGTTAGCCTAACGTCTCTGGTAGGCAAGGTTATGGAGGGCATTATCAAGGAGAGGCTTGAGGGGCAGCTGGAAAGGTTGGGGTACCTGGATGACAGGCAGTATGGTTTTGTTCCGGGGAGGTCGTGCCAGACCAACCTGGTGGAGTTTTATGACTGGGTGATGGGTGCCCTGGACCAGCATAGGCTGGTGGACATCCTCTATCTGGATTTCTGTAAGGTGTTCGATTTAGTGTCCCATAATGACTTAATAACAAAGCTGAGGGGGATGGGGTGGGGGCAGAAGCTCAGGTGAATGGAAAATTGGCTTACGGGGTGGGTACAGAGAGTGGTGGTTGGAGGGATAGTCTCCTTCCCCAGGAGGGTCGTCAGTAGGGTCTCCCAGGGTTCGGTCCTGGGGCCACACCTGTTCAATTCCTATGTCTCGGACATGGGGGGGGTGTTAGAAGTAGGCTGAGTCTCTTTGATAATATCTCAAAACTGGGGGTACTGGCAGATGGGCAAGAGGGGAGAGAGAGGCCCTCCAGGGGGATCTGGATACCCTGGGGGGGTGGGCAAGGAAGTGGGTGTTGAAGTTCAATGCAGAGAAATGTAGGGTGCTGCATCTGGGGGTCAGAAACCCTGATCATGCATACAACCTGGGGGGGGTCACATTGCAAGTCACATCGGGTGACAGGGACCTAGGGGTAGTGGTGGACAGCAAAATGAATAACACTGAGAATTGTCAAAGAGCTGCAGCAAAAGCAAACAGGATACGGGGCTGCATAACCAGGGGGATTACCTCCAGGAGAAGGGAGGTGATCCTCCCTCTGTATAATGCCCTGGTTAGGCCACATCTTGAGTACTGTATGCAGTTCTGGTGACAACATCTTAAGAGGGATATAGTGCTGATGGAGCGGGTCCAGAGGAGTGCGACCAGGATGATTCAGGGCATTGAGGGTAGGCCCTGTGGAAGAACTCAATCTGTACGCATTGGAGGAGGGACGGGGGAACATGATAGAGGTTTTAAAGTATGTAAAGGGAATAAATAAGGGCGGAGCCAGGGAAGTGTTCAGGCTTAACTACCAGGGGGCACAAGTGGAAGCTAGAACCGGGGAAGTACAGGGGGAGTGCAAGAGACACTTCTTCACCGAGAGGGTGGTGGAACCATGGAATGCACTGCCCAGGAGTCTCGTGGAAGGGAACACAGTGGAAGGATTCAAGATGGGTTGGGACAGCCACAGGGGGATAGTGATGCCGGGGAAGACCACCTCTGGGGCTAGGGGGGTGGAGGAGCGAGCTCCCAATAGGGGGCTAGCTTCTGAGCAGACACAATAGACCATGGGACATATTCTGCTGGCTTTTACTATGATGCTGTGATAACATACTGTATATTACACTGCACTGTCTCCAGCCTATCCTTACAGTGGTTAAACTATTATTTATAACATCGGTTAATAGCATTCCTTTCTACAATGTACTGTATATTACACTGTTGTGTGTTTTATAAAACTGTTCCTGGACAAAGTAAATCCTTTCTAATTTTTTTGTTGTTGTTGTTTGAATCTTGGTTATACCTTCCATTGCTTTAATTCTGCAGATAGAGTAGGTGTGTAATGGTCCTCTCATATCATTCAGGTACCTTTCAATCTTCAGCCTATACAGGTATGTGTTGACTTGTTTTTCAGGTATTTCTTGATCTATTTCTGTAGGATATTTTAAACAATTTCAGGTATTGTGCAATGATTGCTGGGTGTATTTTCTAGTAATTGAAGGGTTTTTGTCAGAATGGGTGGGACACACAATTATTATCTGCTGACAATAGGTTCTATGTTTTCATGCTTTGTACTTCACATAGTTGTTTTTTGTCTCACTGCTAGTAACAATACTTTAAGTGGCACTTTCTATCCAGTATATAGTTTCACAGTTTGCGATTTGCTTAACTTTTTCATCATAGAGCAAATAATACCTGCACTGTCAAGATTCCCCATCAGTTACCTGCTAATTCATTATCTGCTGCTAAAATCAGGTGCATATTAACTATTTGCTGACCGATGCTTTTCGCCATTCACTGTTTCCGTTAATCACAGCATTTGTCCCTTTATGCAGCTCTTATCTTTTTCCCAGCATTCCACTATTATTTCTTGCTTAACATATACGGTATCATTTCCAGGCGTATCCATCCAGTACTCCACAGTTCAGTTGATTCACATTTATTCAGGCATGTCGCAAGGAAAAGGGCCTCATCAGTACCAAATGAAAATGTGTGCCATTTAATCCCTACTTAAATTAAATTGTTAATTAAAGGTTAACTCTCATGTGGGGTTTGCACCGTTTAGCCCTTTGTTATGGTACACAGTGCATTACAAAGTGATGCTCAGTGGCCCAGGAAATAATATTACTATAATACATTGTAGCTTCACTGTGACTGAGACTCAGATGCAGATTTACACTAAATTGAAATCCCTGAAGGAGACAGCGAAGCCCTCTGGTTATAGTGTGTAGCTGTGGACCTGGGCATGGAGGTTTAAATCCCACACCATCACCTAATTCACCTTGGGTCCCTGAGATTATGACTTTGTTCCAGCAATGTAAAGTGGCTGAAATATTACCTTTATATACAGCATGCATGTATTGTTTGTACCTTTCAGTACACCAACGGGCACAATAGACTCCCCTGAAACAAACCTATGTACTGTCCTCAGCAATACAAGGTCCAATTCTACATCATGAATCACTGAGTCACACCAGCATTGGAATTATGCCAGGGTCTGCCGGGGTTCAGCCCTGGTACCTCTCCAAGAAGCCCTAGCACCTATAAAAAATTAATCTCTGCTGCCAGGCCAGGGCTTTGGCTCTGGTACCTCGTCTTTCAACGGGGCCGTTCCCACTCAGTAGTTCAGGGAGATCCCCTCCTTGGCCATGTAGAACTGGGCAGATATAACTAACAATTGCTCATAACTTTGGCATTTCCGATTATATTAACCTGGAATTCCAGGAATATTTTCCCATAAATACCCCATGAAGCACATGATGGTACAAAAAGGTAAAAGTTTATTTTAGGGGTGGGTTTATGTGATGACTGCCAAGATCCAGGGTGAGATTTCTGCTCTGATAGCCCAGTTTTGCTTGGACGACATCACACAATATTGTTTATAACTTTGGCCTATCTCCATATATTAACATGAAAATCCACATACATGTGCCCATGGTGTCCCCTATATACCCCAAAAATCATATGTTGGTAGAAAAACTGAAAATCAATATATTTTTTCTGTGTGGTTTTGTGATGAGTGCCATGATCCAGGGTGAATTTTCTGCTCTGAGAGTTGTTTCACTTGGCAGACTCTCACATGTTCCCCTAAGTGTCCTCTAAATACCTCCAGAAAGAACATGTCGATAAAGAAAGGGAAAGGGGTTTTTTGGTGGTGGTTTTCTCAACAACCAATGAGAGTGTACTATTTAATGTATGCGCGCCAGTATGGATCAGTCAGCGGCTGGCCATGGCAGTGTGTGGAGGGCTATGCTAGTCATCTGCATGGCTCAGGATTGGGGGTGTGGTGGTGGGGTTTCTGCATACCAGACTGGTGAGTGGGGGGACACTAAACTAAAGTAAATGGGAAATTGAGTTTTGTTTTCTTTACTTACGGTGATCGGGGATGGGAGGGGGTCCCTACGCTATGGAAAAGAGGATAGGTCATTATTGTATATTTGTTCAGTGATCGGGTGGGGGGCCCTCACACTATGGAAAAGGGGATCAGTCTTTATTTTAATTTTTGTTCAGTGATTGGACCGGGCAGGGGTCCCTAAGCTATAGAAAATGTGATTGGACTTTCTTTTATATTATTGCAGTGATCAGGCCTGGGTGGGGATCTCCAAATTATGGAAAAGGGGATCTGGCTTTATTTTATATTTCTTCAGTGATGAGGGGTCCCTACACTATGGAAAGGGGGATCAGGCTTTATTTTCTATTATTTCAGTGATCATGCCAGGGTGGGGGGGGGTCCCTGCACTATGTAAAAGGGAACTGGGGCTTTTGTGTATGTCACCAACCATGATCGGGGCTTGGGGGAGGGGCCGTGCACCGAGTCATAGACTGTGCACGGGTCACCACCCAACCCAATGCTTAGTTAAAGTAGGGTCTGGAAAGTGTAACTGTGCACTGGTGCAGCCAGCCTTAGTTACGCTTGGGGGGGTGAATATCGTGATGCAGGGAATATGCATGTGGGACCCCTAATTTTCATTCTTGCATCACAATATTCTGCGCTGTGGTACAGTTGGGTTTGCGAGGTGCATCGGGGACTTCTGGATATTGCCACACCCCTGACTGCCCTCACAAGTACGGAGATGCGTTGGCACATCTAGGGATCCGACGCGCCACTCTTCTAAAAATGTGGTCCATAGTCTATGATGGGAAGGATTGTACTCATGACAGCAGCATGCCTGGTTGCCTGGGTAAAACTGTGTCTTTTCATACAGAACCACAATCTTGGTGTTGACTGAGTGAATGTTATAGTTAACATGTGGTGCAAATGAGAGGGTGTCATAAATGGTGACTCCCAAATATTGCAACATACTGATTTGCTCCAGTTGCACGCTGTTCTCATTTATGCTAGGGAGTGAGCTTTGTTCCTCATGCGCAGCCCACTGAACAACAGTGCTAACATACTAACATACTATTTGCCAGCAGATTAGGCCTTACGGTCTATTGAGTCTGGTTGAACCTCAGATCCCTAGTTGGGTGCCGAGGCCCCCCCCGTGTTCCAGAAACCCCTTTCCTCCATCCCCACCCCTTGGAACAGGCCATCATCTGATACATCCACTTTCTGTGTCTGTCCCACCCTCTCTTGAAGCCCTCCACTGTGGATCTCTGAACCAGCTCACCAGGCAGTGCATTCCAAGGGTCCACCACCCTCTCAGTGAAAAACCTCCTCCTCTTTCCCCCCTCACCCTTCCACCTTCCAACTTCAAACCATGCCCTCTAGTGATACCGCCCTGATTTAGTCTAAAGATCCTGTCCATGTTTACCCTATTTATTCCCTTGAGGTACTTGAAGACCTCAATCATGTCCCCCCTGTCTCTCCTGTCCTCCAATGAAAACAGGCAGAGCTCCTCAAGTCTGTCCACATACGTCAAATCCCCTAGCCCTCGTATCATCTTAGTTGCCCTCCTCTGTACCCTCTCCAGGAGCTGTATGTCTCTGTTCAAGTGTGGTCTCCAGTACTGTACACAGTTCTCAAGGTGTGGCCTTACCAGTCCATTGTATAGCGGCAGTATCACTTCCTTGCTTCTAGAAGTGATCCCCCTTATGATGCATCCCAACATCCTGTTTGCCTTGCTAGCCACTCTCCTGCACTGCTCAGAGTTATTCATACATGCATCCACCATGACCCCTAGGTCTTTTTCCCCCTACTGAGGCCTCCAGTGCCTCCCCTCCCAGGGTGTACCTGTGTTTAGGGTTTCCCCACCCAAGATGTAACACTTTGCACTTGGTGATATTGAAATTTAATTTCCATGTGTGAACCCAGCTTTCCAGGGTGTCCAGGTCCCCTTGCAGGGCCAACCTCCCCTCTTCTCCCTCAACTACTGCTCCCACCTTGGAGTCATCGGCGAAGAGACTCATTTCACACCTTATACCCTCTCTGATGTCTTCGTCTTTTTTGTAGTTCAAGACTAAACTGCTTCTTTTGAATTATAACTCGAGTGTACTAAAGCTACCCTGGAGATCTCCTGTGAGGGATTCCAGGCAAGGGCTACTTGAGAAAATTTGAGTGTCATCCATGTAAAGCAGTACCCTAGATGTGGCACAGGCTTCTGGGAGAGTGTTGATAAAAATGCTGAAAAGGAGTCGGTCTAGTATCGAGCCCTGTGTAACCACGACAGTCACATTCTTAGGTTTGGATTGGACCTCATTGATTTTGACCCGCTGCATTCTACCTGTAAGGTTGCTCTAAAACTATGACATGCTGTCATTGCACAGATCCAGGGAGCAGAGTTTGGAGAGCAGGAGGGTGTGACTGATAAGGTCAAATGATTTGATTAGATCGCTGTATGTTGCGCCAACAAAATTACCATTGTCAGGGGCATCATAGAGGTAGTTAGTGTATTCAATTAGTGCTGCATTTGTGCTGTGGAGTTTACAGAATCCATGTTGCTGGTGGCATTGCATTGTAGGTTGTACTTGCTGAGGTAGGCGACCTTTTGATCTGACACTACCCTTTCTAGTGCCTTTGACAGAGGGGAGAGTATAGAGATGAGCCAATAGTTTTCTATGGTGAAGCAATCCCCTCTTATGTGTACTGGAGTGACTAGTGCCATTTTCCAGATGTTAGGGAATTGCGAATAGCATAGGGAGATGTTGAAAGTTTTGGACACAGGGAGGGTAATCTCATCTAGTGCAATTTTCCAGATGTTAGGGAATGATGGTATCTACATTTATGGTTTAACAAATACTTGAGAGCTGATTAGGTGTTCTGTAAGAAAACAGCTACAGTCTTTACTAATTATAGCATTGAAGATCTGGGGCAATTTCTGTGCTTTTTATTGTTCTGTATAGTTTGATGATATAACGTTTTAAAACAAAAACACTTACAACTGCTAGCTAGACCTGACACACACCAAAAACACAAATAATGAATTAAAGCTATTTAGTAGCTGTTGTCTTACAGAAACCCCAGTTACTTAGCTCTCAGGTATATGCTGAACTGTAACTGTTGCCATGTGTGCTCCCTGGATAAGAAAAGTTACAAAGCTCTGCTGTTGTGAACTGATTTGAAAGCAGCGCACATGCTAAATCTAAGGGCCTGGCTACATCACTTCACATGAGACAGGGTGCATCATAGGGAAAGAAAGCCAATGAACCTATTTGTGATGGAAATCCCTGGGGTTGTAAAACTACCATACAGCTAGCAGGCTAATTTAGGGAAAAAACTCCTAATAGCAGACAAAGGAAAGGACACTGTAGGACTTAACATACATATAAAAAAATTCTGCATAACATGTTTTTTGCAAATTCTGGGTGGACTACTCCTTTAAGGGTAATCCCCAGATGCTTGAGTTTGGTGTAGCTTACTGAGGTTGAGGTGTGCAGGAAGGTTCTAGTGGAGGCAATTGCCAGGCTGAGGGATATGCTATGTGCTTGAGAGGTGGATGGTGATTTTAGGATTGGAACTGTAAAAAAAACAACAACAGGGGGTTCGGGTAACAGCACCCATTTCCCACTGGCCAGCTTTTTGGGTGATGTCACTATATGGGGTGGTGGGGAATGGCACACTGATGCCAGGATTATTATATGTCATCAGCACTGGTAGGGCAGTAGTTAGCACAGCTCTGCTTAGGGTATGCGTGTAACAATTCTCACACAGTTACACTTTTGTCTGTTCAACTTACTAACCTATGAGTCTACATGTCACTATTCAGGATATACAGTTACTGTTGTTTGACTTGTTATTCAGATATCCCTAAGCTGCTCCTGTAGAGCGTGTTTAACGAACCCTTTTATGCATTTTTCAATGACTGCTGGGGGCATTGTCCACTAAGAAAAGAGTGCTGGCATAACTAGATGGGCCACAAGATCTTTATCTGTTGACAGTAAGTATGTTTCTATGTTTTTGTGTTGCAATACTTCACATATTTCTTTTTCTCTCACTCTTAATCCCACTGCTCTAAGTGACTCTTTGTAATTATAGTTTGACAGTTCACCAAATACTCAAAATGTTCTTTGAGCTTAGAATCAATAATATCTTGACTGGCAAGATTCCCTGTCCAAGCTAATTGCTGAATGATCTTCTGCTGCTACAATCAGGTGCATATTAATTATATGCTGAACGATGCCGCTCTCCATTCACTGTCTACGTTAATCACAGCATTTGTCCCATCATGCAACCTTTCTCTTTTTTCCCAGCATCCCACAATTATTTCTTGCTTAGTATTAGCGGTATGATTCCCAGGCATATCCATCCAGTACTCCACAGTTCGGCTGCATTCACATTTCTTCTGGCATGCTGCAGGAAAAGGGTCTCGTCAGTACCAAATGAAAATATATGCCATCTTGTCCCCGCTAAAGAGTAAATCTCAGCAGGGGTTTGAACCAGTGGGCCCTTTGTTATGGTATACAGTGTTACAAAGTGAAGCTAAGTGACCTTGCAAATAATCCTGTAATACACTGTAACCTCACAATGAAGAAGTACACTAAAGTTTAAATCCTAAAAGGAAGCAATGAAGCCTGGTGGTTATAGTGTGGAGATGGGGTTGGAGGTTTGAAACACCCACTAACTCTCCTTGTCTCCCTGAGATTATGGCTTAGTTCCAGGTACTTACAGTGGTTGATGTATTGTTTTTATATATGTGTGAATTGTATGCATCTTTTAGTAAACCAAAAGGCACCACAGACTCCCATGACACTTTCTCCTGTATTGTGTTCCGTGATACAAGGCCCACTTTGACATCATGAATTGTGGAGTTACATAATGGGCTGTTGTGTTGCTATTTTTTTTCCATTTTATTTAATCTCCTGACTATTTAGCAGTATTTTTGATACCTAGATCCATTAGTCCTGGGTGGCACTTTTTCTGCTGGACTTGAGCTAGTACCCCCTTCTACCGCCCCCTGATTTGGCAGAAATGCATTACTAAATGTTTGCCAAGATCTGGGAACCTGCTTCCTATATTCTTTATCTCACCCCATTTCTCACCTGTTGCCTCATCGCACACCTGTAACGTCAATTTGAATAGGGGGTTTCAATGTCCAGTACGAGCGGCTGATGAAAAGTCACAATGTGGTCAACAGTTCCTCAAGTTAGCGGATTCACTGGACCTTGCACAGCTAGTTTCCTTTACTACCCAAGCACTCTGCCACATCTTGGACCTCTTCTTCTCTTGAGGTCTGCACATTTAGGAAGTCAGGGTGGACCTTGTAAGTTGGTCAGAAAATGATGCTGTTTAGTTTCTAGCAGAGGTCAATGAAAATAATTTCCCCCTGCAGAAATGGTTCAGTAGTACCAGAAATGGGATCTGCAGCCTGACAAGCTCCTGACAGATGAGGCATCTTGGGGATGGAAGCAGGGTATGATGGGGTGTGGTTGAAGTCATTAATGGCTTTAACAAACACATCATAACTGAGATGCTGTCCTTCATGCCGGTCTTTGCCTACCCACAGTCCAGTGGCAGTGCACTGAAATCATCTCCTTGAGTCTTTGAACGTACTTCTACTGTATTGTAACCTTTGGGATACTCGGTCTCCAGTCTCCCCCTCCCCCCACTGCTAAGATCCCTCTGTGTATATTCCATGCATTATTTAACCCTGCCACCATTTCTGCCCACATCACCTCCACTAATAAGCTGTTCCATGCATCCACCACTCTCTCCGTGATGAAGTACTTTCTCACATTTCCTCTGAGCCTCCCCCTTCTAACATCATAGCATGACCCCTTGTCCTTGAGCAACTTTTCCAGTGTAAAACGCTTTCCTCCTGTACCTTACTTTTGCCTTTGAGGTATTTGAATGTCTCTAACATATCCCCCCTTTTCCTCTCTCATCTAGCCTATAGCGAGAACATGATTAATGCCTTGACTCGATCCTTGTACCTGCTGGCCCTGAATCATTTTGATAATGGGATTTACTCACCTGGTAAAGGCGATTATTTGAGAACCATTTATAGTACTGCACCACAGACAGAAAGCACTGGGTATTCCCCGTCCATCCTAAAGGCTGATGCACAATCCAGTGCACTGTGTTCAACCTGTCCTTTCAGTGGTTAAATTTTTACTAATAACCTGGGTTAAAAGCATTCCTTTCTGCAACATACTGTATATTACACTGCACTGTCTTCAGCCTGTCCTCACAGAGGTTAAACTTTTACTTGTAACATGGGTTAAAAGCATTCCTTTCTACAACATACTGTATGTTACACTGCACTGTCTGCAGCCTGTCCTTACGGTGGTTAAACTTTTACTTGTAACATGGGTTAAAAGCATTCCTTTCTACAACATACTGTACATCACACTGCACTGTCTGCAGCCTGTCCTTAGGGTGGTTAAACTTTGACTTGTAACATGGGTTAAAAGCATTTCTTTCTACAACATACTGTACGTCACACTGCACTGTCTGCAGACTGTCCTTACGGTGGTTAAACTTTGACTTGTAACATGGGTTAAAAGCATTCCTTTCTACAACATACTGTACATCACACTGCACTGTCTGCAGCCTCTCCTTACGGTGGCTAAACTTTGACTTCTAAAATGGGTTAAAAGCATTCCTTTCTGCTACATACTGTATGCTACACTGCGCTGTCTGCAGCCTGTCCTTACGGTGGTTAAACTTTTACTTGTAACATGGGTTAAAAGTATTCCTTTCTGCAACATACTGTATGCTACACTGCGCTGTCTGCAGCCTGTCCTTACGGTGGTTAAACTTTTACTTGTAACATGGGTTAAAAGCATTCCTTTCTGCAACATACTGTATGCTACACTGCGCTGTCTGCAGCCTGTCCTTACGGTGGTTAAACTTTTTCTTGTACCATGGGTTAAAAGCATTCTTTTCTGCAACATACTGTATATTACACTGCACTGTCTGCAGCCTGTCCTTACAGTGGTTAAACTTTTACTTGTGTCATGGGTTATAAGCATTCCTTCCTACAACATACTGTATGTTACACTGCGCTGTCTGCAGCCTGTCCTAATGGTGGTTAAACTTTTCCTTGAGTCATGGGTTAAAAGCATTCCTATCTACAACATGCTGTATGCTATACTGCGCTGTCTGCAGCCTGTCCTTACGGTGGCTAAACTTTTACTTGTAACATGGGTTAAAAGCATTCCTTTCTACAACATACTGTATGCTACACTGCACTGTCTGCAGCCTGTCCTTACGGTGGTTAAACTTTTACTTGTAACATGGGTTAAAAGCATTCCTTTCTACAACATACTGTATGCTACACTGCACTGTCTGCAGCCTGTCCTTATGGTGGTTAAACTTTTACTTGTAACATGGGTTAAAAGCATTCCTTTTTACAACCTACAGTACGTCACTCTGCACTGTCTGCAGCCTGTCCTTAAGGTGGTTAAACTTTTTCTTGTAACATGGGTTAAAAGCATTCCTTTCTACAACATACTGTACATCACGCTGCACTGTCTGCAGCCTGTCCTTACGGTGGTTAAACTTTTACTTGTAACATGGGTTAAAAGCATTCCTTTCTACAACATACTGTACGTCACACTGCACTGTCTGCAGCCTGTCCTTACGGTGGTTAAACTTTTACTTGTAACATGGGTTAAAAGCATTCCTTTCTACAACATACTGTACGTCACACTGCACTGTCTGCAGCCTGTCCTTACGGTGGTTAAACTTTTACTTGTAACATGGGTTAAAAGCATTCCTTTCTACAACATACTGTGTGTTACACTGCACTGTCTGCAGCCTGTGCATACGGTGGCTAAATTATTCTGTAACATGGGTTAAAAGCATTCCTTTCTACAACATACTGTATGTTACACTGCACTGTCTGCAGCCTGTCCTACGGTGGTTAAACTTTTACTTGTAACATGGGTTAAAAGCATTCCTTTTGCAACATACTGTACATCACACTGCACTGTCTGCAGCCTGCCCTTACGGTAGTTAAACTTTTAGTTGTAACATGGGTTAAAAGCATTCCTTTCTACAACATACTGTACATCACACTGCACTCTCTGCAGCCTGTCCTTACAGTGGTTAAACTTTTACTTGTATCATGTGTTAAAAGCATTCCTTTCTACAACATACTGTACGTCACACTGCACTGTCTGCAGCCTGTCCTTACGGTGGTTAAACTTTTACTTGTAACATGGGCTAAAAGCATTCCTTTCTACAACATACTGTACATCACACTGCACTGTCTGCAGGCTGTCCTTACGGTCGTTAAACTTTTATTTGTAACATTGGTTAAAAGCATTCCTTTCTACAACATACTGCACATCACACTGCACTGTCTGCAGCCTGTCCTTACGGCGTTTAAACTTTTACTTGTAACATGGGTTAAAAGCATTCCTTTCTACAACATACTGTACGTCACACTGCACAGTCTGCAGCCTGTCCTTACGGTGGTTTAATTTTTACTTGTAACATGGGTTAAAAGCATTCCTTTTTACAACCTACTGTACGTCACTCTGCACTGTCGGCAGCCTGTCCTTACGGTGGTTAAACTTTTACTTGTAACATGGGTTAAAAGCATTCCTTTCTACAACATACTGTACATCACACTGCACTGTCGGCAGCCTGTCCTTACGGTGGTTAAACTTTTACTTGTACCATGGGATAAAAGCATTCCTTTCTACAACAGACTGTACGTCACACTGCACTGTCTGCAGCCTGTCCTTTCAGTGGTTAAACTTTGACTTGTAACATGGCTTAAAAGCATTCCTTTCTACAACATACTGTACGTCACACTGCACTGTCTGCAGCCTGTCCTTACAGTGGATAAACTTTTACTTGTGTGATGGGTTATAAGCATTCCTTCCTACAACATCCTGTATGTTACACTGCGCTGTCTGCAGCCTGTCCTAATGGTGGTTAAACTTTTCCTTGAGTCATGGGTTAAAAGCATTCCTATCTACAACATGCTGTATGCTATACTGCGCTGTCTGCAGCCTGTCCTTACGGTGGCTAAACTTTTACTTGTAACATGGGTTAAAAGCATTCCTTTCCACAACATACTGTATGCTACACTGCACTGTCTGCAGACTGTCCTTACGGTGGTTAAACTTTTACTTGTAACATGGGTTAAAAGCATTCCTTTCTACAACAGACTGTAAGCTACACTGCACTGTCTGCAGCCTGTCCTTATGGTGGTTAAACTTTTACTTGTAACATGGGTTAAAAGCATTCCTTTCTAAAACATACTACATGCTACACTGTGCTGTCTGCAGTCTGTCCTTACGGTGGTTAAATTTTTTCTTGTAACATGGGTTAAAAGCATTCCTTTCTACAACATACTGTATGCTACACTGCGCTGTCTGCAGCCTGTCCTTACAGTGGTTAAACATTTACTTGTAACATAGGGTAAAAGCATTCCTTTCTACAACATACTGCACGTTACACTGCACTGTCTGCAGCCTGTCCTTACAGTGGTTAAACTTTTACTTGTAACATGGGTTAAAAGCATTCCTTTCTACAACATACTGTACGTTACACTGCACTGTCTGCAGCCTGTCCTTTCGGTGGTTAAATTCACTTGAACATGGGTTAAAAGTGCATTCCTTCCTACAACATACTGCACGCTGTTAACTGAACTTTCTGCAGCCGCCGTCCTGATGGTGGTTAAATCCCTTTACTTGTAACACGGCTTAAAAAAGCATTCCTTTCTGCAACATACTATAATGCTACACTCAGAAAATCGGCTCTGCGGCCTGTCCTGACGGTGGTTAAACTTTACTTGTAACATGGTTAAAAGCATTCTTTCTGCAACATAATTGAACGCCACACAGCACTGTCTGCAGCCTGTCCTTACGCCGGTGGTTGGGAACTTTTTACTTGTAACATGGGTTAAAAAAGCATTCCTTTCTACAACATAATGTACGTCACACTGCACTGTCTGCAGCCTGTCCTTACAGTGAACAAACTTTTACCTCCTAACATGGGTTAAAAGCATTCCTTTCTATAACATACTGTACGTCACACTGCACTGTCTGCAGCCTGTCCCTACGGTGGTTAAACTTTAACTTGTAACATGGGTTAAAAGCATTCCTTTCTACAACATACCGATGTCACACTGCACTGTCTGCAGCCTGTCCTTACAGTGGTTAAACTTTTACTTGTAACATGGGTTAAAAGCATTCCTTTCTACAACATACTTTCGTCACACTGCACTGTCTGCAGCCTGTCCATACGGTGGTTAAACTTTTACTTGTAACATGGGTTAAAAGCATTCCTTTCTACAACATACTGTACATCACACTGCACTGTCTGCAGCCTGTCCTTACGGTGGTTAAACTTTTACTTGTAACATGGGTTAAAAGCATTCCTTTCTACAACATACTGTACGTCACACTGCACTGTCTGCAGCCTGTCCTTACGGTGGTTAAACTTTTACTTGTAACATGTGTTAAAAGCATTCCTTTCTACAACATACTGTACGTCACACTGCACTGTCTGCAGCCTGTCCCTACGGTGGTTAAACTTTTACTTGTAACAATGGTTAAAAGCATTCCTTTCTACAACATACTGTTTGTTACACTGCACTGTCTGCAGCCTGTGCATACGGTGGCTAAATTTTACTTGTAACATGGGTTAAAAGCATTCCTTTCTACAACATACTGTATGTTACACTGCACTGTCTGCATCCTGTCCTTGCAGTGGTTAAAGTTTTACTTGTAACATGGGTAAAAAGCATTATTTTCTGTAACATACTGTACATCACACTGCACTGTCTGCAGACTGCCCTTACGGTAGTTAAACTTTTACTTGTAACATGGGTTAAAAGCATTCCTTTCTGCAACATACCGTACGTCACACTGCACTCTCTTCAGCCTTTCCTTACGGTGGTTAAACTTTTACTTGTAACATGTGTAAAAGCATCTTCACAACAACATACTGTGTAACGCCACACTGCACTGTTCGGCAGCCTGTCCCCATGGTGGTTAAACTTTACTTGAAACATGGGTTAAAAGCATTCCTTTCTGCTAATATACTGTAGATCACACTGCACTGTTTCAGCCTGTCCCACGGTAGTTAAAATTTTACTTGTAACATGGGTTAAAAGCATCTCTTTATACAACATACTGTACATCACACTGCACTGTTCGCAGCCTGCCCCTTACGGCGGTTAAACTTTACTTGTAAATACGGGTTAAAAGCATTCCTTCTACAACAAACTGTAATGTCACACTGTAACTGCCTGCAGCCTGTCCTTACGGTGGTTTAATTTACTTGTAACATGGGTTAAAAGCATTCCTTTTTACAACATACTGTACGTCACTCTGCACTGTCTGCAGCCTGTCCTTACGGTGTTTAAACTTTTACTTGTAACATGGGTTAAAAGCATTCCTTTCTAAAACATACTGCATGCTACACTGTGCTGTCTGCAGCCTGTCCTTACGGTGGTTAAACTTTTTCTTGTAACATGGGTTAAAAGCATTCCTTTCTACAACATACCGTATGCTACACTGCACTGTCTGCTGCCTGTCCTTACGGTGGTTAAACTTTACTTGTAACATGGGTTAAAAGCATTCCTTTCTGCAACATACTGTACATTACACTGCACTGTCTGTAGCCTGTCCTTACGGTGGTAAAACTTTACTTGTATGATGGGTTAAGCATTCCATTCTACAACATGTATGCGTTACACTGCACTGACTGCAGCCTGTCCTAACATTGGTTAGGACACTAGACACCAGGAGATGTTTGGGGGTTGTGTTGGACATTCTGCCCGCGATCGGGCTTTACGGTCCACTGGACCACCAGGGAGTTATTCGGGTTGGGGAGGGTTGCATTCTGCCCGCGATCGGGCACTGGGGGTTCATAGGTTCTGCCCGCGATCGGGCACTGGGGTTCTACAGGTTCTGCCCGCGATCGGGCTGTGGGAGATGTGTGTGGGGGACATGACGTGTTCTGCCCGCGATCGGGCTGTGGGAGATGTGGGGACATGTATGTTGTTCTGCCCGCTATCGGGCTGTGGGAGATGTGGGGGACATACGTGTTCTGCCCCGCGATCGGGCTGTGGGAGATGTGTGGGGGTGTCATGTAACTGTGATGCCCGCAATCGGGCTGCATTGTGCGTCAGTCCCCGACGGCTGCTGCCTGGCAGGGTGGCCAGGAGCAAGTACTCGGGGATCGGCGCACCTACATGCAAATGGCATGCAAATGGGGCCATAAATAGATGCAAATGGCCCCCCCTGCGCCTTGCATAAATTATGGCCCCATTTGCATGTCACCTTTTGAATATCGAAATTTGGCCATGGCGCAATGGTACTCGCGCCAACGCAGTTTAATGCTCAACTCTGGCAACTTGCGGTAGCGCAAGTTCCACTGCGCCATGCGCAAGTGCTGTGGCTCGGGGGTGATATTCAAAGGAGTTGCTCAACAGCGCAACTCCTTTGAATATCACCGCGGCCACACCCCTCCGCAACTATTTTGAGCAGCGCAGGGGCTTGCGCCTCAGACTGGCGCAGTTTGAATATCTGGGCCACTGTGTTTCTCTATGCAACTGTTGGGCAAAAACAGAGTGTGCGCTTATGTTACTGTTACACTTAGCATTACTACTTGTGTTTGCGTAACTGTTTGCATTACTGTTCCCGTGTACGCCACCGTGTGCATTACACTTTGCATTCTCATTTGCGTACACACGTTCGCGTTTCCATTTCTGTTTCCTTTGCAATTATTTCTGCTGTTAACATTATCGTTTGTGCTTCCAGTTGCCGTACTGTGAACACGCACGTCATGGTTTGTGTTTCCATATGCGCTTGCATTTCTTTTTGCGTTTCTGTTTCCTTTGCCATTACTGCTGCTGTTACCACTACCATTTACATTTACAATTGCTGTAATGTGACCATGCTCATACAGTTTGTGTTTCCATATGTGCTTGCATTCCCATTTCTGTTTCTGTTTCCTTTGGCATTATTTTTCATGTTAACTTTACTAGTTGTGTTTACAATTGTGGTACCATGCCCATGCATGTTACGGTTTGCTTTTCCATGCACGCTTGCTTTCATTTCTGTTTCCTTTTGCCTTAGTGTTGCTGTTACCATTAACATTTCTATTTACAACTGCGGTAACGTGCCCATTCGCATTACGGTTTGCATTTCCACACGAGCTTCCATTCCCATTTCCATTTCTGTTTCTTTTTGCATTACTCTTCATTTTAACTTTACCATTTGCATTTACAATTGCGGTACTGTGCCCGTCCGTGTTACGTTCTGCATTTCCATACGCGCTTCTGTTCCCATTTCCGTTTCTGTTTCCTTTGGCATTATTCTTCATGTTACTTTTACCATTTGCATTTATGATTGCGGTACCCTGCCTGTGCCCGTTATGGTTTGCGTTTACGTGTACACTTGCGTTCGCATTTCTGTTTCTGTTCCCTTTGGCATTCTTTTTGCTGTAACACTTAACATTAACATTTAAAATGCCACTGCCATCACTGTGCGCATTACTAGTTCCATTTTCGTACGTGCTTGTGTGTCCGTGTGCATCTCTGTTCACTTCGGCATCACTTTGCACTTCCATTTCTATTAATGTTTGCTTTACCATTTACGTTTGTGTTACCATGTGCATAACCCTTGGCACTTGTGTTTGCATTGCTGTTCCTGTTACTGTGTGACAAGACATCATGTGGAGGGAGCACAGGGCCCAAAAGGCCCCACACTTCTGCCACCGCATTCCATTTACTATTTATTGTCCTCATTCTCAAAACGAAGGGAAATTAGAGGCATAAAACTCCATTTAATGCATCAGTTAGGGTTTTTCCACAGTGACAAAAGTGAGAAAATTGGGTGTTAGGGTTAAATCCCCCTTGAACCCCAGCCCACCCCCAACCGGCATCGGGTACCATGGGGTCGTCGGTCCTAACTCTCACCCCATTTTCCTATACTTCAGCTTCTTTACATGTGATGGGGTGAGAGTTAGGGTCGATGACTCCTTCGCGCACCCTGATGCTGGTTGGGGGGTGGGCTGGGGAGTACAAGGGGGGCCTTTAACCCTAACACCAAATTTCCTCACTTTTGTCGCTGTGGAACAACCCTAACTGATGCATTAAATGGAGTTTTTGATATATATATATATATATATATATATATATATGTATAATTCATGACAGTTGTCAACAATTTCGTTGTCAACCGATGTTACAGTGACTCCTTTATGTTCACTGCATTTGCAGTTGGCATAAAGGGAGTCATTTCAGACTGTGTTTTCTCCAGGGGGCTTTGCCTCCGGACCCCCCCATGTGGGGGGCTGTGCCACCCACAGCCCTCCTAATAAATGAATTAACTCTGAGTTGGAGTTGCATCGGGGAAGGGGTACAATACCATGAGAAAGCAGTGCTGGAGTTCTGCGCTAACACTGCAGTGACCTGGCACTGCTGTTGCTGTAGTGTCGATCACAGTAAAATTGTCACTGTAGTGATGGCATACCATATATATATATATATATATCTATATATATATATATATATAGATATATATATATATATATATATACACATATTCTCATACATATATGTCTGTGTGTTCTTTGCAAAAAACGGTGTTAATGCACAAGTTACGGTTCGATTTAATGTCACAAAAGTAGGGAAATGCAGTGTTAGGGTTGATCTCTGAGGCATGGCTGAAACCACACAATAAGGATGTTGAATTCACTATTTCTGGCTACTCTGTTATCCACCAAGACCTCCCAGGCACCAAAAGAGGTGGTGGCATTGTCATGTATATCAACTCATTACTTCAGTTTACACTGGTCTTGCTGCCAGACCCTCACACACCATCGATACTGTATTAATTAAACTCTCCCTTCCCCACACCTGCCCCATATTTATTGCGGAAACCTACTGTTCTCCTGACTGAGCTATGCCCTACAATTCAGAGCACCTAAACACCTTTACAACACTGGCCTCTGGGGGCGAGTTACATATTCTCGGTGATCTCAACCAAAACTGCCTCTCAGATAGTAGCTCCAAGCTGCATCTACAGGTAGCAGCTTTAAACCTGTCTCAACTCATCACTGACCCACCATGGCTTAACCATAATTCATCCAACGATTCCCTCATAGACTGGTCCCTTACCTCACACCCACATCGTATATTCACCTCAGGACTGCTATCAGACTCTCTAAGCAACCACCACATGATATACACCATTAGGAAAATCCATCACCCTAAATCACCCTCCCCACAGAACCATCCTGACTAGATCCTTCAAATCCTTAGACCTTGTATCTCTCCTTTACAATCTGTTTAACATAGATTTGTCTTACTTTGCCAGGGCTACTACTATCAATTCCGACTAGGAGTTTTTCAAGGCCAGACTCACTACTGTCTTGAACTCACATGCCCCTCTCAAACAAGCTCTGGTGAGGGGTGCTCACCTACCATTGATTTCTGCAGACATTACGTCCCTCCTCACTGACAGGGATGTAACCTGGAAGGCTGTCAAGGTCTCCAGCTCTCCCGTGCACCAACGAAGTACTGGGCCCTACGGAATGCCTGTACTAGACAAATCCAGAGGGTGAAGGCTAAATACTTCAGTGACACCTTCAGCATCAACTTAAGCCAGCCATGAAAATTTTGGAAGGTGGTTAAATCACTCTTCACCCATGCCCCTTTTCTAAATGTAGGCAGCTCCTCAATTACAGACCCACTCGAAGTGGCCTCCCATTTCAATTCCTTCTTAACTGAATGAGTCTGTCACTTTTGGTATCCCTTAATCCAGACCCACTAAACCCCTCTTCACCCTTCCCCCAACATAGACCCCCCAAATGCACCTTTTTAGATCCTTAGATGACACCTTTTTTGCTTTCTGTCAGACTTCCCCTGCTGAAATATACAAAGCTCTACTGGCCCTTAATCTCACCAAGGACGAACTCCCCACAGGCCTGGATTCAGAATTGTTATAATCATCGGCTACAGCCATTGCCAACCCCCAACTTCATTCTATAACCTTTCATTCTCAGTAGCTGCGATCCCAGCTGAGTGGAAGAACACCACAGTCATCCCTCTTCCCAAAGGTGGCACTCCCTCTGCTCCAGGGAATTACCACCCAATTTCCCTCCTACCCATATTGGCTAAAATCCATGAACACCTAGTCCTATCACAGCTCTCCTCCTATCCTGACTCCTCTTCCTTTTTCACAACTTACCAGTCTGACTTTAGGAAGTCCCACTCCACCACCACCTCTCTCAAGACTCACTGACTCCATCCTCACTGGTATGGATAGAGGCCATATCTCCTCAGCTATTTTTGTCTACCTGGCCAAAGCCTTCAACACTGTCTCTCACTCTCTTCTTTTATCTAAGTTCTCTCATGCAGGGCTTTCAAGCACCCCCACCAGCTGGTTTCATTCCTACCTGATAGGCAGATCCCAATTTGTCAGAATTGGCAATGTCACCTCTGCTTCCCTCCCTGTCTCCTCTGATGTTCCATAAAGCCCAGTCCTTGGCCCACTTTTGTTCTCGATCTTCCTCAATGACCTGCCCTCTGTTTGCCCTCACACATCCATTCACATGTATGCAGATGAGACAGTGCTGTACACATCTGGCCCCTCGACCCCTGATATGGTGCCCGGACTCCAGCAGGACTTCAATGCAGTTCAGCGCTGGTTTCACTCTAATCAGCTCTTTCTCAATGCCAATAAAACTGTCTCCATGACTTTCATCACTAGACAGAGACTTTCAAGGCAGCCCTCCACCCCCTCCTTCCACACCCTGGATGGGACTACTCTTGAGACTTCCACCTCCAGCAGGTATATCGGGGTCTGGCTTGACCATCATCTAGACTTCTCCACACATATTGATGCCACCATAGAAAGCTACACCCCAAGCTGGGCATGCTGTACCGAAACCGTGAATGTATCCCTCTGCAGGCTCGCTGTGCAGTTGTACAGAAGATGATTCTTCCCATTTTTGACTATGGAGACGTAGTCTACAGTGCAGCCTCTAAGTTCACTCTAGCCAGACTGGACCCTCTTTTCCATTACTTTTGTCACCTTGCCCTTGACTGTTCTCCAAACACTTATCAGTGTGTCCTTTACTGCAACCTAGATTTCCCCTTATTGCAGGACCGGCATCACTTTCGCAGTACCAGTCTCATGGCCAAATATTCAACACAGTCCTTCCCTCTCTATCTCGCCTGTCCTCTCGACCCCTACTTCACAGGGCTATGTACTGAGGAATAACAATTCGTGTCTGCTGTCTGTACCCCGCCGGTCAACCTCAACAGGCCAGTCAGCATTCACATATTGGATGCCTAAGCTTTGGAAACTCCCTTCAGATATCCTGCATGCTTCCGCTGCTCAGCACCTCAACTTCCTTCTCAAAAAACATTTCCACCCCATCTGTACATGCACCCATGTGAGCCCATGACTCAGTAAACAGGATGGCCACTAATAGGTTTGAACCCATACTATGTACTGCTTCTTTACCTCTAGTCCTATGCCTCATCTAACTGGGTGCTACATCATCACTGTCATGTGACGTGTACAACTGCCTAGGTACTGCATCTTACCTTGCATGATTATCTAGTAATGTGTCTGTTACATTATTTGTACTGTTCCTTTATTTTATCTTTCATATGCCTCATCACTGAAATCTAATCTGTTACCATATCCTATGTCTTATGACTTGTACATCTGCCTGTAGTACTGCACTTTACCTCGTATGATTATTCTTGTATGTTTATCTTGCAATGTGTCTGAACATGCATAATATGTCTGAAAATGTATAAATATGTCTGAACAGGTATAATATGTCTGAACATAGATAAATATGTCTGTACTCCCTCTCACCCTACCCCCAGGACACATCTGGAATCGAGCAATAGTCTGCTCAGTATGTCTTCCTGGTAAAACTTTTAAATAAATAAATAAATACATTTTCCATGAACCCCAGCTTTTAAGAGTATTATCACACTAGATGTCAACTTGGGGCATCCCAAAACAATTTTAAAAAATGTATTCTGTGTTACATGTAGTCCTTTTAACTGTTTTACCTGCTCGACCCAGACATCACTGTCATATACCATCTGTGAATTCATTTTTGCTTTGAAACAGGATTATAGCACAACTAATGAAATATTTGCATATGTATTTGCAAAGCAGTTAATAGCTAGTGAGGAATTTAATGCTGCCTCTTCGACTTTCTTGATATGTATAGACCAATTTACTGTAGGTTTTTCTTGAACAACACTCCCAGACGACAAAATGAGTATACCTCATCAAAGACATGACTATTAATTTTCCACAATCGTTAATTTTTAGGACTGTGGGAGGAGCCCACGGCCATTTTCTGATTGCTCTGTAGCTGTGAAAATGGTCGATCGTGGAACCTTCCGTTGGACTTTTGGAAGTATTCTTCTGAAAGCCCAATGGGGCTTGATCCCCTCCACCATGATCAGCTACTATGGAATAACAGCCGCACTATTTTGGCTATTACTCCACATTCTGGTGCATGAACTGCGACAAAGCGACTTTGTGCATGCACAGTTTCATGTGGTGCTGCCATGTTGCAAATGGCAAAGAGTGAACTGCATATGCATGCAACTTGTGTGCATGCGTAGTTCTGAGGGTTCTGCCATGTTGCGAATGGCAAAATATAATTCAACATAAAGTTCTTGACATTGGCTGCCAGCTCCGTGGTATTCTGTGCCCTCCCCCCCACCAACTCAACTGGCACACTGGAAGCCCTCCCCAGTGTGCACATAGATTTTTCTGTGCCCCCTCCCCATGTCATGCGGCACACTGGGAGCCCACCCCAGTGCACCAAAATGTTTTTTTATTTCTTTTTCTATAAAATAGAAAATGGTCCCTGGTTGTCATGTTGTTTTTTCCCTGTAAAGCAGAAAATGGTCCCTCGCCATCGCTACAGTCCCCCTCCTCCCTCCCACTGAGCACCCACCTCTCCCTACACACACCCTTACACCATACTTACCTCTGGAGGTCAGCACTGTCATCTTTTCTGGACCGGGACACGTCTGCATTCATCAAAGCCCAGCTGCGAACTGAAGAATTAAAGGTATGCGTTCTATATTGCCATTCTATAGGGTTTTCAACTTATGCTGATATCTCAGCCATCTTTCGGAATTTTTGCCCCAAATTTTCAACATGGGATTCTTGGAACCCCAGCTCATGAAAACTGTCACTGTCATTTTGTTACTCATCCAAAAAGGTGATTTTGCGGTCACTGTACGGAATCACCTTTTGGGACCGATTCACAAAATGACAGTGCAACTGTTCATGAGGTGGGGTCCCAAAAAGCCCATATTGCAAATTTGGTGAAAATAATTCAAAAAAATGACTGCATTATGAGTGTGCATTGTGCGGTTTCTATGCACACTCCTAATATCACCAATTTTTAATATTTTCACTCCACGTTTTTAACATTGCCATTTTTGCACACCTCCTTCAAAATAGTACAGCTGTCGTTTTCCACAACCTGCTCAAAATGTGTTTTCACACCTGTGGCACAGAATAGCATGTTTGCTCTGCGAAATCACCTTTCGGGACAAGTGAACAAAATGATACTGGCACTGTTCATGGGGAGGGGTCCAAAAAAGGCCATGTTGAAAATTTGATGCAACATCTCCAAAAAATGGCCAAGTTACAACTGGGCATTGAATAATTTCTATGCACATGTGTCACATTGGTCATTTGGTAGCTCATCACAGCCCTATCAGCTCTGGCTAGAATTTGTTTCTAAAGTAGCCATCCCTGACATTAAGGTCTTTTTGAGACCTAAGGAAGTTTCAGAAAGACCCAGTGCATCATTCACATATAAAGTACCAGTATTGGTTGGTCATCAATTCATGGGGCAAACATCTCCATCTCTTTTTTCAGATCCAATACTATCCTATCAATATACACATTAAAAAGTATAGGTGCCAAGAGGCATCATTGCTTTACACCTTGATGTCATGCAAAAACCTTACTTACACCTCCATCATTTCTCAATTGTATACAAGCTTT
The DNA here is from genome assembly GCA_016271365.2 of Neoceratodus forsteri. Lineage (NCBI taxonomy): Eukaryota > Metazoa > Chordata > Ceratodontiformes > Ceratodontidae > Neoceratodus > Neoceratodus forsteri. The sequence continues at coordinate 33,726,264 of JADMNL010000033.1, forward strand.
AGTGTCCTTATGTAGTAACTGTATCATGCCCAACAATATTTTATTAATATTTATGGAATCCAGGGATGGTAGAGAGCCATGCTACAGAACAGACATGCTTCGCACTAGCTCTCAACACCTAAGAGCTTCTACAATTTAAATAATTTGTATAACTAAAAGATTTCTTAACTACAAGCATATCTCTTGATGAAGAACAAACTCAGGCACATCTGTTCCATTTTTTGGCATTATGGGATGACTTAAAGGGGCAGGAGGAGCAAATCAAAAATCTGGATCAAATACACAACAGGCCCCAAATGTAGCTCCGAATACTCTTCAGTACTGCTTTACACCTTGATTTTCTGAAAAAATTTCAGATGCACTGCCATCTTTTCTCAATTGTAGACAAGCTTTAGTGTTCTTATGTAGTAACTGTATAATGCCCATTAATATTTTACTAATATTTAAGGAATTTAAGATATTCCATAAAATTGATCTTATGATGGTATCAAAAGCCACCCAAATATCAATAAAGGCTGCAAATTATCTTTTCCCTGTTTCATTTTTAACATATAAACATATGGGCCTGGATATTCAAACTGCGCTGAAAACTGGCGCAACAGTAGGAGCAAGCGCAAACCAGTTGCGCAAATGCGCAACAGGTGCGATATTCAAACATGGAGCAGAGCAAATTGCGCAAGCAACCAACGTCTCAATATCGCACATACTGCGCCATCGCGCAACCAGGAAGGAGAAGTTGAGCCAAAATGCCGCTATGGCGCAACCATGGAAGCTCAGCTGAGCATTGCAGAGCTGCCATAGCGCAAGCACAGCCCCCCAGAGCAATGGAACTGCACATCCAGGGAGGCAGGCTGAGGCCCACCGCCAGCCATGCCACACATGGGCACAGGAACTCACTGCAGAACCCACACCACACCGCACACCCCAAGCACAGCATCACTGGGGTGGGACGGATGATCCACGCTGCCCATGGGGACAAGCCAACTAAAGCATAGCAGAGCCATGACACCCCAGCACAACCACTGGCAGGCAGAGAGTGCCACACACAGGGGTTGACAACCCAGTGCACATCAGTCCCCCCCGTACGCACAGCACACCGTGCACCGTGCCCCCAAGACACTGCTCATGTGCAGTGACAGGCACTGCAGGAAACACCATGCACCCCCCGTGCCACACGTCAACCCCATGCTGCAGAGAAGCATACCAGCCAGACCCACCCTGTGCACCCAGCAGTGGGTGGCAGCAGATGGCAAGACCAACAGAAAGGCAATGCCATGCTGGTGAAATGATACCTCCCCATGGACACACACACACACACATATATACCCAGGACCATAGCAGCCCAGATGGCATGTACACCCCTGCAATGGAGCACCCATAGCCAGTTGCAAAGCAGACACCAACACAGCAGTTGTATCAAAATAGAAATGTATATTTAAAAAACAACATATAAACAATAACAGGTGAAACTATGTACAAGTTGGGGGGGGACGGGTAAAAGGCAGGAGTGTTCAAGGGGGAAGGAATAAAAACTTGGAGAGGGAAGGCAGGGTGAAAGGGATGGGAGAAGTGGGAAGGGAATGTGGGCTACGGCCCAGCTGGCTCCTGGTCCTCCCCCTGCTGGCGTCCCCTCCTGTGCCACCGCTGCTGTTCACCCTGGCGCTGTATGGCCTGCAGGAGCTCCCGGTTTTGTAGTCCAACCTGGGTGAGGCGCCGCAGATCTTGGGACATGCGTCTCAGCACCCCGAGGCCTAGGAAAATGGGAACACAGTCAATGGCTGAGACTGACCACAACCCTGAACACCACCCAACCTGCAACCCATATAACCCAATGTCCTGCACCTGTGATGGCATGCACCCACCCACAGTGAACATGCACATGGCCATCACAAACAGGCGGCACCAGCTATTCGCACCACCGCCCACACACACTGCCCACGTCAATCACAGTACAAACTAGGCTGTCAAGTGATGTGGCAACGTGGTGCGATGCCAGTTATACAGCTATGTGCCCAGTGCATGCCTGGACCACCTGTGATGCATACACAGACTTGTCGTGATGCTGCACTGTGATGCAGGTCACCTGTGTCATGCCTACAAACATGGATACATAGACAGTGTCAGCAGATAAGGGCCTATGGGACACCCAGTCTGGCCATTTGGCCTTGTACGTTCACTCTGTTGTCCTATAAGTCCATTCCCCCTCACCCCTGACCTCCAGAATTCCTTCATGGCTAACCCATGCATTCATAAATCCCGTAACCAAGTCAGCCCCCACCACATCCTCTGGCAGGGTGTTCCACTTGTCCACCACCCATTCTGTGAAGCAATACTTTCTCATGTTTCCTCTTAAACGAGCCCCCTCCAACTGCATCCCATGCCCTCTAGTCCTTGAACATCCTTTACGCTTACAAATATTGTTTTCCTGCACTCTGTTCCCCCCTGTAAAATACTTGTATGTCCCCATCATATCCCCACACCCTCCTCCCCTCCAGGGAGTACATGTTCAGTTCCGTCAACCTGTCTGCATAGGACTTGTGATGCAATCCATGCACCATCCATGTCGCCCTCCTGTGAACCCTCTCCACCCAGTCCATGTCCATACGCAGGTATGGTCTCTGGAACTGTACACTGTACTCCAGTGTGGGGACTCACTAGTGTTTCGTATAGTGGAACTATGACCTCACCTTTGGTTGTGTCCAGCATGGTTGGTGGTCTTGCCCCCCCAGCATGCAATAGCATCCATGATGTAATGATACTCACACTCCTCCAGCAGCTCGGTCTGACGCTGCTGCTGCTGTGGCACAACATCCCGTGGCACCGGGGCCCTGGCATGGCCCACATCACCGTGGTCCAGTGTCCTCACAATCCGGCCTGTGGGAGACATATGGTGAGACAAACATCAGTGTGACTCAAAAGCAGAGTGCCCCCTGCCCCAGTGAGAGTGCCTGCCCACACAGCCATAACCATCCATCGCACAGCTGCACACACTGACACACCTATGCACAGCCACCCAAGCACACACACACACCCCTACAGAGAATATAGGTGCATAGATGGTACACTCACGTGGCCTAGGCACCAGGCCCCGCCTGGCACGTGAACGCAGCCGCGTCAACAGGTCCGGCTCCCTCCAGCGGAGGTCACTGTACCAGTGCCGGCACTGCTCAGCAGACCGGCCCCGGCCAGTGACCCCCACCAGGTCAGTGGCCACTTGCTGCCACACATGGGTCCTAGGCATGGTGAGGAGGGCCTCACCATACAGTGCCTCACAGTGGGGCTCCACCAGGGCCACCAGGTTGGCCACTTCAACTGGGCTCCAGGACACCACCCTCCTCCTAGCCATGGCACCAACTTTACAGCAGGCAATATGGCGCCCCGCTGCGCCGTAACCCCACGTGGAGTTGTTGCGCAATGGACCAGCACAGGCTCCAATCGCGCTGTTCGAACAGCGCGTCGTTCACATGGCGCTGTCACCAGACATGGCTGTAATGAGCGATACACATGGCATGCCAACAGCGCCAGGGGTCAGAGGGCATACACAAGGTCACGGCAATGACGCAAGGCTACGCACAGCGCCATAGGATGTATAGGCATCCTGCGCAACTGCTAAGCACAGCACCAGTGCCACAGTGGACTATCACGCAGAAGTGCCACAGCGCCATATAGTGCCCAGTGCTGTAGCACCACTGGCACAATGGTGGCCATGGCCTGAATCGCCTATCACGCTCAGCAGGTCTGCAGCGCGATCGACGCATGCGTAACCTGTCTGGGCATGCGCAATGCAGTGTAGCACACAGCCACAAACATGCGCCATCGGCTCAGCGACCTTCCAGATACGCGCCAAGCCAACACGCCGATATTCAGCCGACATATGCAAATCATTCGATCAGCCATTCAAAGGCGCAGTGGCGCGATTAGCATGTCATTAAAGTTGAGCCACACCTCATTTGCATGTATTGCGCTATAAAAATGCGCCACTGGGTTGTGGCGGCCAGATTTGGTTGTTGCAGGTGAGAGGTGAGTTACATGCTGTGTGATGCTCAGGACAATGCTCATGGGCAGGGGTGCTGGAGGATGATATAGGTTGAGGGGGCTGAGCATGATGAGGGCACTTAGAAAGGGACAGAGGGCACCCTTTCCATCAGTATCTGCCATGCGGAGAGGAAAGGGGGGGCTTCTGCCCCCGCCGGCAGCTATGCTCATGGGGAAATGCTGTGGACTGCACAGTGACAGGTGTCCACTTCCACCCATAGAGATCACCATGACTGACGAGAACCAGGCTGAGGCTGTGGACGGCGGGCGTAGGAGGAGGCCGAACTTCACCACGGCAGAGACTGAGGCCCTCTTCCAGGCCTACCTGGAGGATGAGCCACTTTTGGGTGGACAGAGGGGCACCCCTCAGGAGCGTGCAGCTGCATGGGAGGGGGTAGCTCGGGCTGTCAACCTGCACGGAAGCCACCAGCGCTCCATGCAGGAATGCCGGAAGAAGATGGGGACTGACCGCAGGAGGCTGAAGGAGAAGGTGGCAGCCTTCAGGGTGGCACGTGCTGCCACTGGTGGGGGACCACCAGTGGTGTTGCAGCTGACCCCGACTGAGGAGACACTGGTCGCGGCCATGCAGCCGAGTGCCATTGCGGGCGTTCCAGGCGGAGGGTTCCAGACAGGTGGAAGCCCATCACTGCACGGTATGACATGGTGATGTTGTTGGGGGGGAGGCTGTTGTTCACATGCACTCACATGTACTCTCTTTCTGTTACAGATCCTGTTCATCTGCAGGAGACGGTGGTGGTGGTGGGTGCAGACAGTGAGGCAGACCTGCTGGACCTGGAGGAGGGACCATCCACCTCCGCCACCAGCCTGCAGGCACTGCAGCAGCATGCAGGCTGGCCCAACAACTCCGGCGGCAGTGATACGGGTGCAGGGGGTGCACAGCCTGTGTCACAGCAGTCTGGCATGCAGGTATGCCAGCCTGCTGTGCCTATGGCAGTGGCACGCACCGGCACCATTGATGATAGCAGGCCTGCAATGGCCAGTGATAGGTGTGTGTCCCACGACGGACACATGGCAGGCCAGCACGTGCCCCTGGGCCATCCTGGTTCACACCTGTGTACCAGCATGCTGGCACAGTCACAGGCTGTGCCTGTCAGCACCGGTGGGGCAGCATCGGTGGCTGTGCAGGTGTCTGGCACTGTTGACAGCACAGAGGTGGAACAGGTGGACCTGGGGGCTCAGCAGTTGGAGGGGCGGCAGCAGCAGTTGCACACCAGGCCTGGGGGGACAGCGTCAAGCAGTGGCACTTGTCCACCGCCCTTAGATCCACCCATACCTGGTCCTGGCGAACAGCGGCCACCCTCAAGGGGTGCTGTGCACCAGGACCATCCACACCCTGGGGGTCACGATGCCATTGGGGCACAGTACCCATTGGACGCGTCACACCCGCCTGCTGCAGGAGTCGGTACAGCTGCAGGGGTGGGTTGCAAGGTCCGTGGAGGCACTGTCTGTGTCTGTGGAGCGGCATAGCAGGGAGTGTGCTCGGGACCGAGCCGAGATGGTCCTTATGCGGACGGATGTGACCGCTGCCATTGACAGGCTGACCCAGGCAGTGGTCTCTGTGGCCAGCGCATTGACCACACTGTCAGGTGCCTGTACCGCGCACCCCACAGTGCGCCTCCACTCCCCATTCCGGCGTCGTGCGAGCACCAGGCCTGTCGGCGCGGGTTCTGCTGTGGGCATCCAGCACCCCTGGTGCAAGTTTGTTTGGCGGGATGCAGACCCTGTGCCGGGCAAGGTCGTGGTCACGCACTGGGACCCCTGGTGGTGCACTAGCTCCACCCGATGTGGCCCCTGCTCAGCCTTCCAGTGCTGCTAGGCCACGGCGGGGCCACCCACGCATCCGTGGTGGCCGTGGGACAGTGCTCCCTGCATGAGCTGTCTCCCAATGCAGGCCCTGTCTGGTGCTGCCCTGTGTGCAATGTGTGTCATGGTGGGCAGTGCACTGCTGGGTGCTCTGCTCACCAAGCTGACACACGGACCACCTGCACACTCTCCCAACTGCTGTCCACAGGTGCGTGTGCATGATGATGCCTGCATTGCACTGTACACCAAGGTGCAGGTTGCCCAGGTCCTGACACACGTCGTGGACAGTCCAGGTGGTGGGGGTGGTTGGGTGGTGCTGTGTTGGCGATGTCATTTCCGCAGTGCTGTGCTGCTGCCCCTGTATGCTGCCTGTGTGTGTGTGTGTGTCCATATGAGTGCTCACCCCTCTCTGATGGTGTGTTGGTATGCCTGGACCCTTCAACTCCCCTGACCTTCATGCATGGTGTGTTCCCCTGTGTGCCTGTGGTTTGCGCATGGACAGTGTTGCCTGCACATGTCCCCTTGACTTACCTGTGTTGTGCGTAGTGCTCTTCTGCAATGGTGTCCCGGTGCAGCTGGGCCTGCCGTGTCAGTCGGTGGTCCCTCCATCCTAGGGGGGGCTGCTCATCACCCACATCACCGGTGCCACTGGCGTCCCCATCGCTGTCCCCCTCTTGGACCTGTACGGCTATCCCATGGTCTTTGGCCATGTTGTGCAGGATGCAACAGGCCAGGAATATCCCACAGGCCTTTTGGGGGCTGTACTGTAGGGCTCCGCCGGAGGTGTCCAGGCATCAGAAGCGTGCCTTGAGTATCCCAAACACCCGCTCTATGATGTTCCGTGTTGCGGCATGTGCCTCATTGAAACCGAGCTGCACTGGGGTTGTGGGGCACCGTTATGGTGTGAGCAGCCAGGGACGCAGTGGGTATCCACAGTCACCTGTGTGGAGATAGTGGAGATCAGTGTCATGTCAGGTCCATATTGCCCATATCCTTGTGTGCCACTACCATGGCACCTGTGTCATTCCCACCCTTGCACAGAGTTTGCATTCCATACATGTGTACTCACCCACTAGATGACCCGTGGGGATGTTCCCACTCTCGAATCGATGGCACAGTGCAGATTGGTGCCATATGAAGGCATCATGTGCTCCACCAGGTGTGTGGCACAGACATTGATGATCGCCAGTGGCATCACACACCACCTGGCAGTTGACACTGGAAAAGCCCTTTCGGTTCCAATAAGCATGGCCATCGGGGCCAGGTGGCGTGCGAATGGCCACATGGGTGCAGTCTATGGCCCCTAGCACGCCAGGCATATGTGCTACCCTGTGGAACTCCTGCATGTTTGCTGTACGCTCTGCCGCGGTGCTGGGGAAATGGATGTACTCCGCAGCATGAGGCAGCAGTGCGCTGAGGAATTGGGTGAGGATGCGTGACGTGGCCGACTGTGTAATGCCTGTGGTGTCCTCTGTTGGCCTCTGGAAGGTGCCCGTGGCGAGCAGGCACATGCAGGCTGTTACCTTGGTCTCCACGGACAGAGCATGACTCCGTCGTGAGGGTGCCTGCATCACATCACTGCACAGCTCGCTGAGCCGTCTCAGTATTGCCCTGTTCAGGCGGTAGCGGGCCACAATCTCGACATCTGTGTACAGCTCGTAGCTGATGCGGGCACGATACCGCCTGTTGGGGGTATACCGCCGACGGGCCCCTCCGCGGCCACGTCCCCCTGCAGCATGGTGTCTCACCCCCTCATTACAGCTTCCATGTGGAAGCTGACACTGTCCATCTCCCTGGCTTCTGCCCCCCCAGCTGCTGTTCCTGTGTTACCCCCGCTGCCACCACTGCTGCTTCCACTGCACCAGGCACCCCCTACTGGCCTCTCTGTCCTCCTGGACCCACTGTCCCTCTCTGCCCTTCCAGCTCCTGTCTCTCTCTCTCTCTGTCTCTCTCCCCAGTTTGCGGCCTGCTAGGTTCTTGCCGCTTCTTGAAACCTTTTTATTTTGGCTCAAATCCGGTACTCTCGCAACTTCTGGCTAAGCCACTCTGCGCGTGCGCAAGTGTTCGGATATCGCATTGCGCACTTTATGCATGGACCGCCCTTCAGTTGCGCATGCCTTCATTTCCATTAGCGTGTTGCTCAGCATGTTTTCGGTGGGCTAACTGGCCCTTCTGAATATTGCAGAATGGCGCATTTTTGGAGTTGCGAACGCGCAACCCTGTTGCGCATGGCGCAACCCTTTTGAATATCTGGGCCACAGTAGAAGCTGTCAGCAGGAAAGGACCTCATGACCCACCCAGTCTGCCCTACTGTACTATTACGGATCCTAATTGAGCTATAGCCTTACCTCCACCCTCTTACCAAGATCCCTATGTGTCTATCCCATGAATGTTTGAAACCTGTTAATGTTCTGGTACTCACCACCTCTGCTGGGAGGCTGTTCCAGGCATCCAGCACCCTTTCTGTGAAGAAATATTTTCTCACATCCCCACAATGTCTCCACGTGAAATGAAACTGATCGAGTTTTTTGATTGGGTCATAAGGGCAGTAGACAAAGGCCAGGCAGTGGACATCACATATCTGGACTTTAGTAAGTACAAAGGGCCCTGCACTCCCACAGGCAAATAAGGCAATGATTACAATATCTCAAAAAGTAAGGAAATTTAATGCAAAAAACCTAGTTGATGCATTAATGCAGCAACTGTGGGAGCCAATTATGTTCCCCAGTGTCTGGCCAGGGCTTGCTTCCCCACTGCCATGGACATAGACCATAAGGGGTGTGCTAGGACTACTCCCCTCCTTGACCTCCTGGGTAATCCCAGCAGAACTTCACCCACACCCACTTCCTGGTCACCAGAGCTCTTTACACGATACTGGTGATACCCTGCCAGAAGCCCATAGTTTTGGAACACTCCCATATCATGTGTATAAAAGTGCCAGACTGTGCTTTACACTGTGGGCATAGATCTGGAATGATAGGATCTATTTTGTTTGTAAGTGCTGGAGTAAACTAGGTTCTAGGGAGAATATTAAAGTGGATTGCTCTTAATCTATTATTAACTGAGCATGTCATACCCCTGTGCAAAATCATTCTCCAGTCACCTTCTGTCGGGACCCCCTCCCATATCCCTGTTCCATTTGGCCTTGAGACTATTTAGGGTAGTAGACGAGCTCCCTGGCAGGGTTCTGTAGCAGCCAGTGCGCTGTTTGGCATTTCTGTTCCCTGGGGTGGCCCTTAACACTTCTTCCAATGGGGACATCCTCAACTGTAAGTATGTAAACAATTGGAAATGGTGGAGTCCAAAGTCTGGAAAGAGACTGGCATGGACACATATCCCCTTGATCAAAGAGCTGGGAAACACAATACAACCCCACCTTTTTCCATGCCTTAAGCACTCAGTCTTTGTCCCTCCTCCCAAATAGCCTGGGTAATGGACACATCAGGAGACAAGGTGGCTGGGTGGCCCAGAATATCGTGGGCAGACAGCCAGGCCTGCATCGTGGTCCTAGTGAATGAGTTTATGATGTATTTTACTACAGAATTTTCCTTTTTAATCCTGTCTCAGAAAAGGAAAAGCTTAGGGGAGCATTATTTATGGAGTTCTCCATCTCTGTCCAGGTCTTCCTTTCTAGTTCCTCTTGCAGAAGTTCTGATTTTCGGAAATTCGAGCTGCCAAGTAGTAAAAATATAAACTGGGGAGTACAAGCCCCCTTCATTAATTGACTTCCACAAGGTTTCCTGTCGGATTTGTGATCTCCTGCCCCCCCCCACAATAACGTGGTTATGGCACCCCTCAGTGATTTAAAGTAATACTTGGGGACCCGTACCGGTAGGATTTGGAACCAAGACAGACATTGCGGTAAAATATACATCTTGACCATATTCATTCTACCTATCAAGGTAAGTGGTAGATTTTTCCATCTATTGCATTCCTCCTGAACCTGTTTCAGCAATGATTTGTAGTTTATCTCACACAAATTAGAAAGCTTTCTGGGAAGGTTTATGCTCGGGTATTTGAGGGAGGGCACTGGGGAAAGAGTAAAGTTTTGGATAGTCAGGGTGGACTCAGCTCCCCAAAGAAGCAGCCATTCACATTTTAACCGGTTGATTTTGTGGCCTGATAGAGGGCCATACTCATCAAACAGAGCCTTAAGAGCTGGGATAGATGTCCCTGGTTCTCTTAGGAACAACAATACATCATCTGCCAAAAGTGATATTATCTGATGTTGTCCTCCTTTAGAGTAGCCCTGGATTTTTTGGTGGTGTCATACAGCTGGGGTCAGGACCTCCATTGTTAGAATGTATAGCAGGGGCAACAGAGGTCACCAATGCTTTGTCCCTCTGGTAAGAGCAAAGGGTGCTGACACATCTTCATTGGTGAGGATTTACACCCTAGGGAATGCATATAGAGTCTGTATCTAAGATCTCAACTGAGGTCCTAAGTCAAAGCACCCCAGGGTAGCAAACATAAATGCCCACTCCACCCTATCAAAGGCCTTCTCTGCATCAAGTGCCAGAAGGTCCCTATCTCTCTCTCTCGCTCTGTCTCTCTCTCCTCCCTTTCCTGACTAACAGCAATGGTTCTATTGCCAAAACAAACTAATAAGGTGATAGTGGGCAACTCTGTCTAGCACTGCAATGCAGCGTAAAGGAATTAGATAAAAAACATTTGATATTACCCTTGCCATTGTGTTAGTATAGAGAGTTTTAATGCCTAAGAGAAACTCTTTGCCAATGTTGAAATATGCCAGCATTGTAAAGAGATATTGCCACTCTAGTAAATCGAAAGTCTTAAAAAATGTAGAGCTATAGCAATGACAGGGTCCTTGATTTTACTCACTATGTGCTGGCAATTTAGCAGTCTCCTTACATTCTCATAGCCATTCTGGCTTGGTACAAAGCCTACCTGTTCCTCCCCTAGGAGCGTGTTTACGAGGCCTTTGAGCCTGTTTGCCAGTATCTTTGCCATGATCTTGTAGTCAATGAATAATAATGAGATAGGGCAATAGCTTTCACAGTATTGTGGGTCCTTGTCTTATTTTGGAATTAGAGAAATATATGCATGCTTCATAGATTCTGGCAAAGCTCCTGTAGACAGAGCAGCCGTAATTGTTTGTAACAGATATGTTAGAATGTCAGGTTTAAGAGATCTATAGAATTCCACGGGTAGGCCATCTGATACAGGGGTCTTATTAGGTGGTAGCTCCTGTAATGCTCTATGAAATTCTTCCATAGAAACAGGTCTATCTAAAAATTCCTTGTCTGTGTCAGACAATTTTGGTAAGCCAGCTGATGTTAGGAAGGCTTGAATTTCTGCCATCTTACCTTCTTGCTTCCTCTTATATAATTTCTTATAAAATTTCTCAAATTCCTCAGAAATTTTGCTGTTTGCCAGTAGTTTATTCTGTGTGTTTTTAATGCCTGCAATATTATTTTGAAAAGATCTTTTTTAAGCATGTAAGCCAAAAGCTTATCCACTTTTTCTCCTGACTCCCAATATGACCGTCTAACTCTGAAGAGGGCATATTCTGCCTTAGCCAAATGGATCTTCTTTATTTCGGATTTTAAAAAGTGATCCAGTTTAAGAGGTGTCTGTTCATCTGTGGCCCCCTTTTGAATTGTAGCTCTAGTGTAGCTAAGTCATTCTCTTTCTCAGCTAGATCCTTTAATGTTTTCCTCTTTCTGGCCGCAAAGAAACTAATAATTCTTCCCCTCATAATGGCTTTGAAAGTGTCCCACGGACAGCTAAACCCAACCTCTCTGTTTCATTGATAGCGAAGAAATCACTTGCCTCCTTGTTAATCCATTCTGTAAACATGGGATCCTGTAATAGCGATACATTAAACCTCCATCTGGAGGACTTACTTCTCCCCCCCCCACTGCTAAGACTGTTTTTGCAAGAGCATGATCTGATAGAACCAAGTTCCCAATTTTAGCTGTAAATAAATCTGGGATGAAGGACTTTGAGACTAAAATCATATCAAGCCTGCTATAGGAGCAGTGCCTGTGAGAATAAAATGTGTAGTCTCTTCCTTGTGGATTTAATAATCTCCAGGAATCCACCATGTCAATATCCTTGAGAAGAGAGAGTACAGTCCTCTGTGAGCTCGTGACCTTTACACTGGTTGATGTACCACTTCTATCTATTATAGGATCCAGCATTTTGCTAAAGTCCCCCCCCAAGAATGATATCCTTGATCCCAAGGATGCTTAACCCGAAATTGATGTCTCTAAAGAAATCAGTGCATCCTGAATTGGAGGCATATACATTACAAACAGCAATCTCTCTTCCTTCCAATACACCAGTTAATATTTGAAATCTCTCATCTGCATCCGCATAATGCTCTGTTTTTGTAAAATTCATCCCTTTTCTAATCAGGATTGCATTGCCCCTTTTTTGAGTTGAACACACTGTATTCCACTTGTGCTACCCAGGACCTTGCTAACTTTCCTGCTTCCTCTCGGAGTAAATGGGTTTCCTGTAAAAAGGCTACATCCACCTTCTCCTTCCATAGGTAATTTAGAATTTTTTTCTGTTTAATTGGGGTACCTAACCTCTTGACATTCCAGGTCCCAAAAATTAAATTATTTTTGCTCATGTTATAAATTTCTAATTACTTGTGAGAGATTAGTCTCAGCTCTAAATAAGTTTGGTTCCAGCTGTAATAGATCAAGGCAGGTCCAATACTTACCCCTAGACTACCTTAATAGAGAGTAAGACAAAAATAAGTCTTAAACGAAATATAGAGTTAAATTACAACACAACTCCTCCTCCCAAAAAAAATAGAAAATGCTTTCTGTTTATTCTGCAAGTTAAAAAAATAGCCATGAGGCTAAAAAATGCCAGTCACAGAAGTGCTAGACTCTACAGTGATGGCAAATTAATCAACACTTTTTTTTTCCTGTAACAGGGAGACCGTAATGGGATCTCTGAGGAAGAGCTGGCTCCCTCTCTTGATGCTGTCTATTAGACCACCTCAATATATATTTATAGACCACATGGAGAACAAAGGAGATTTTATGAAACTTTACTTGGTCAGGATACAACATTTAAGCTGGTACAAAGGTTGTAGCTTCAGTTACAAAAATAAAAAGCCGTTCTGTTTTTAGGCAGAACTTACAAAGCTTATATACAATTGAACAAATACAGGATGCATATCCTGTCTCCAAACAAGACAATGTTGGTATATTAGCTCTGTAATTGGAGAATTTACCTCTGCATTTCCTGTGTTACGCATTGTGACTAGCATGAGCTAAATGAAGTAAATGAAATAAATGTAATAAATGCCAATCCCCACAAGATGGCAGCATTGTATAACTAATGACGGTTTGCTTTTAGCTAATTCTCCATTGACATACATGCACGTAGGCTTAACACATACAATAGCTGGTTTTGTTATACACGCTTAATTGTGCCCTTTTCCTACTATACGTAAAACATAAAAATTGCATTGCAGTTTAAACTATAGCATTAACAAGATATACTTACTCTTAAGCAAGTACAGGATATATGGTTCAAATTCTATTAATATCTTAGCAGACAGTTACAAAGAAATGCAATATACTTTATAACCATATATGTACTCTTCTGCTTAGCAAGCTGCTGTCACAGTCTGATAGATCACTGTGTAACTATGATAAATAAGAGCTATGACAAATACGACACATAGCATTTATAAGAAATGCCTACATCATTTTGGGGGAAATGCAGCACATACGTCTTATTTTGTCCACCATTTTGCACACATTCGTTTTGTTTTTAACCACCATTTTGTAATATGTCTGTGTTGTAACTGCGTTGTGTATCCATACCTTTTTATACTCTTTGGCCCAGATATTCAAAAGGGTTGCGCCATGCGCAACAGGGTTGCGCGTGCGCAACTCCAAAAATGCGCCATTCTGCGATATTCAGAAGGGGCCAGTTGCGCCACCGAAAACACGCTGAGCAACAGCGCAATGGAAATGAAGGCATGCGCAACTGAAGGGGGCGGGTCCATGCATAAAGTGCGCAATGCGACATCTGAACACTACACGCGCAAGAGTGGGCTCAGCCGGAGATGCGAGTACGGATGTGAGCCAAAATAAAAGGCTCAAGGGCGGCGCAAGAACTCTAGCAGGCACAAACCGGGGAGAGAGACAGAGACAGAGAGAGACAGAGACAGAGACAGGAGCAGGAAGGGCAGAGAGGGACAGTGGGTCCTGGAGGACAGAGAGGCCAGTGGGGTGCCGGTGCAGTGGAAGCAGCAGTGGGGCAGTGGGGTAACACAGGAACAGCAGCTGGGGGCAGGAGCCAGGAGATGGACAGTGTCAGCTTCCACATGGAAGCTGTAATGAGGGTGAGACAGCATGCTGCAGGGGATGTGGAGCGGAGGGGCCCGTCGTGTACGCCCCGACGAAGCGGTATCGTGCCGCATCAGCTCGAGCTGTACACAGATGTCGAGATTGTGGCCCGGCACCGCCTGAACAGGGCAATACTGAGACGGCTCAGTGAGCTGTGCAGTGATGTGATGCAGGCACCTCACGACGGAGTCATGCTCTGTCCGTGGAGACCAAGGTGACAGCCTGCATGTGCCTGCTCACCACGGGCACCTTCCAGAGGCCGACAGGTGACACCACAGGCATTACGCAGTCGGCCACGTCACGCATCCTCACCCAATTCCTCAGCGCACTGCTGCCTCATGCTGCGGAGTACATCCATTTCCCCAGCACCGCGGCAGAGCGTACAGCAAACATGCAGGAGTTCCACAGGGTAGCACATATGCCTGGCGTGCTAGGGGCCATAGACTGCACCCATGTGGCCATTCGCACGCCACCTGGCCCTGACGGCCAAGCTTATCGCAACCGAAAGGGCTTCTCGAGTGTCAACTGCCAGGTGGTGTGTGATGCCACTGGGCGCATCATCAATGTCTGTGCCACACACCCTGGCGGAGCACATGATGCCTTCATATGGCACCAATCTGCACTGTGCCATCAATTCGAGAGTGGGAACATCTCCACGGGTCATCTAGTGGGTGAGTACACATGTATGGAATGAAAACTCTGTGCAAGGGTGGGAATGACACAGGTGCCATGGTAGTGGCACACAAGGATATGGGCAATATGGACCTGACCTGACACTGATCTCCACTATCTCCACACAGGTGACTGTGGATACCCCTCCATCCCTGGCTGCTCACACCATACAGGCGCCCCGACCCCAGCGCAGCATGGTTTCAATGAGGCACTGCGCCGCCCACGGAACATCATAGGCGGGTGTTTGGGATACTCAAGGCACGCTTCCGATGCCTGGACACCTCGGCGGAGCCTACAGTACAGCCCCAGAAGGCCTGTGGGATATTCCTGGCCTGTTGCATCCTGCACAACATGGCCAAAGACCATGGGATAGCCGTACAGGTCCAAGAGGGGGACAGCGATGGGGACGCCAGTGGCGCCGGTGATGTGGGTGATGAGCCACCCCCCCTAGGACAGAGGGACCCCCGACTGACACGGCAGGCCCAGCTGCACCGGGACACCATTGCAGAAGAGCACTATGCACAACACAGGTAAGTCAAGGGGACATGTGCAGGCAACACTGTCTATGCGCAAACCACAGGCACACAGGGGAACACACCGTGCATGAAGGTCAGGGGAGTTGAAGGGTCCAGGCATACCAACACACCATCAGAGAGGGGTGAGCACTCATATGGACACACACACACACACACCAGGCAGCATACAGGGGCAGCAGCACAGCACTGCGGAAATGACACGCCAACACACAGCACCACCAACCACCCTCACCACCTGGACTGTCCACGTACGTGTGTCAGGACCTGGGCAACCATGCACCTTGGTGTACAGTGCAATGCAGGCATCATCATCCACACGCACCTGTGGACAGCAGTTGGGAGAGTGTGCAGGTGGTCCGTGTGTCAGCTTGGTGAGCAGAGCACCCAGGTGCACTGCCCACCATGACACACATTGCACACAGGGCAGCACCAGACAGGGCCTGCATTGGGAGACAGCTCATGCAGGAGCACTGTCCCACGGCCTGCCGGATGGTGGGCGGCCCCGCGCGCCTAGCAGCACTGGCAGGCTGCGCAAGGGCCACATCGGGTGGCGCTAGTGCACCACCAGGGGTCCCAGTGCACGACCGTGACCTTGCCCGCACAGGGGTCTGCATCCCACCAAACAAACTTGCACCAGGGGTGCTCGGGATGCCCACAGCAGAACCCAGCGTCGACAGGCCTGGTGTCGCATGATGCCGGGAACGGGGAGTGGAGTGCGCACTGTGTGGGGTGCGTGGTACAGGGTCACCAGACAGTGTGGTCAATGCGGTCGCCACAGAGAGCACTGCCTGGGTCAGCCTGTCGATGGCAGTGGTCACATCCGTCCGCATATGGACCATCTCGGCCGGTCGAGCACACTCCTGCTATGCGTCCACGGACACAGTCAGTGCCTCCACGGACCTTGCAACCCACCCTGCAGCTGTACCGACTCCTGCAGCAGGCGGTGTCGTGCGTCACAAAGGGTACTGTGCCCCAATGGCATCGTGACCCCAGGGTGTGGATGGTCCTGGTGCACAGCACCCCTTGAGGGTGGCCGCTGTTCTGCAGACCAGGTATGGGGGATCTAAGGGTGGTGGACAAGTGCCACTGCTTGCGCTGTCCCCCAGGCCTGGTGTGCAACTGCTGCTGCTGCCCCTCCAACTGCTGAGCCCCAGGTTCACCTGTTCCACCCTGTGCTGTCAACAGTGCCAGACACCTGCTCAGCCACCGATGCTGCCCCACGGTGCTGACAGGCCCAGCCTGTGACTGTGCCAGCATGCTGGTACACAGGTGTGGAGCAGGATGGGCCAGGGGCACGTGCTGGCCTGCCATGTGTCCCTCGTGGGACACACACCTATCACTGGCCATTGCAGGCCTGCTATCATCAATAGTGCCGATGCGTGCCACTGCCATAGGCACAGCATGCTGGCACACCTGCATGCCAGACTGCTGTGACACAGGCTGTGCACCCCCTGCACCCGTATCACTGCCGGCGGAGTTGTTGGGCCAGCCAGCCTGCTGCTGCAGTGCCTGCAGGCTGCTGGCGGAGGTGGATGGTCCCTCCTCCTGGTCCAGCAGGTCTGCCTCACTGTCAGCACAATTCACCACCACCGTCTCCTGCAGGCCAACAGGATCCTGAAACAGAAAGAGAGTACATGTGAGTGCATGTGAACAACAGCCCCCACAACATCACCATGTCATACTGCAGTGATGGGCTTCCACCTGTCTGGAATCCTCCACCTGGAACACCCGCAATGGCACTCAGCTGCATGGCCGTGACCAGTGTCTCCTCGGTCGGGGTCAGCTGCAACACCACTGGTGGTCCCCCACCAGTGGCAGCACGTGCCACCCTGAAGGCTGCCACCTTCTCCTTCAGCCTCCTGCGGTCAGTCCCCATCTTTTTGCGGCATTCCTGCACGGAGCACTGGTGGCTTCCATGCAGGTTGACGGCCAGAGCTACCCCCTCCCATGCAGCTGCACGCTGCTGAGGGGTGCCCCTCCGCCCACTCAAAAGCGGCTCATCCTCCAGGCAGGCCTGGAAGAGGGCCTTAGTCTCTGCTGTGGTGAAGTTCGGCCTCCTCCTACGCCCGCCGTCCACAGCCTCAGCCTGGTTCTCGTCAGTCATGGTGATCTGTATGGGTGGAAGTGGACACCTGTCACTGTGCAGTCCACAGCATTTCCCCATGAGCATAGCTGCAGGCCGGGGGGGGCAGAAGCCCCCCCCTTTCCTCTCCGCATGGCAGATACTGATGGAAAGGGTGCCCTCTGCCCCTTCCTAAGTGCCTTCATCATGCTCAGCCCCCTCAACCTATGACATCCTCCAGCACCCCTGCCCATGAGCATTGTCCTGATCATCACACAGCATGTAACTCACCTCTCACCAGCAACAACCAAATCTGGCTGCCACAACCCAGTGTCGCATTTTTATAGCGCAACACATGCAAATGAGGTGTGGCGCAACTGTAATGACATGCTAATCACGCCACTGCGCCTTTGCATGGCTGATTGACTGATTTGCATATGTCGGCTGAATATCGCGTATTTGCGCTTAGCGCAATAGGGAAGGTCCGGCTGAGCCGATGGCGCATGTTTGTGGCTGTGTGCTACACTGCATTGCGCATGCCCAGACAGGTTACGCATGCGTCGATCGCGCTGCAGACCTGCTGAGCGCGATAGGCGATTCTGGCCATGGCCACCATTGTGCCAGTGGCGCTACAGCACTGGGCACTATATGGCACTGTGGCACTTCTGCGCGATAGTCCACTGTGGCACTGGTGCTCTGCTTAGCAGTCGTGCAGGATGCCTATACATCCTATGGCGCTGTGCGTGCCTGCGTCATTGCCGTGACCTTGTGTATGCCTCTGACCCCTGGCTGTTGGCATGCCGTATGTCGTCCCTATTGCACTGTCTGGTTACAGCGCCATGTAAGAGTGCTGTGCAACAGCAGCGATTGGAGCCTGTGCTGGTCTATTGCGCAACAACTCCACGTGGGGTCACAGCGCAGCGGGGTGCCATATTGCCTGCTGTAAAGTTGGTGCCATGGCCAGGAGGAGGGCGGTGTCCTGGAGCCCAGTTGAAGTGGCCAACCTGGTGGCCCTAGTGGAGCCCCACTGTGAGGCACTATATGGTGAGGCCCCCCTGACCGGACCTCGGACTCATGTGTGGCAGCAAGTGGCCACTGACCTGGTGGGGGTCACTGGCCGGGGCCGGTCTGCTGAGCAGTGCCGGCACCGGTACAGTGATCTCCACGGAGGGAACCGGACCTATTGACGCGGCTGCGTTCCCGTGCCAGGCGGGGCCTGGTGCCTAGGCCACGTGAGTGTACCATCTATTCACCTATATTCTCTGTAGGGGTGTGTGTGTGCCTGGGTGGCAGTGCATCGGTGTGTCAGTGTGTGCAGCTGTGCGATGGATGGTTATGGCTGTGTGGGCAGGCAGTCTCACTGGGGCAGGGGGCACTCTGCTTTTGAGTCACACTGATGTTTGTCTCACCATATGTCTCCCACAGGCCGGCTGGTGAGGACACGGACAACAGTGATGTGGGCCATGCCAGGGCCCCAGTACCACAGGCTGTCGGGCCAGCAGCAGCAGCAGCAGCAGCAGCAGCAGCAGCAGCGGCAGACGGAGCTGCTGGAGGAGTGTGAGTATCATTATGTCATGGATGCTATTGTATGCTGGGGGGGCAGGACCACAAACCATGCTGGACACAACCAAAGGGGAGGTCATAGTTTCACTATACGAAACACTAGTGAGTCCACACACTAGAGTACAGTGTACAGTTCCGGAGACCATACCTGTGTATGGACAGTGACTGGGTGGAGAGGGTTCACAGGAGGGCGACATGGATGGTGCATGGATTGCATCACAAGTCCTATGCAGACAGGTTGACGGAACTGAACATGTACTCCCTGGAGGGGAGGAGGGTGTGGGGATATGATGGGGACATACAAGTATTGTACAGGGGGGAACAGAGTGCAGGAAAACAATATTTGTAAGCATAAAGAATGTTCCAGGACTAGAGGGCATGGGATGCAGTTGGAGGGGGCTTGTTTAAGAGGAACATGAGAAAGTGTTTCTTCACATCATGGGTGGTGGATGAGTGGAACACCCTGCCAGAGGATGTGGTGGGGCTGACTTGGTCACGGATATATGTATCGTGGGTTGTCGTGAGGGACTTCTGGAGGTCAGGGGTGAGGGAGCGGACTTATAGGACAAGAGGTGATCGTACAAGGCCAAATGGCCAGACTGGGTGTCCATAGGCCCTTATCTGCCGACACTGTCTATGTATCCATGTATGTAGGCATGACACAGGTGACCTGCATCACAGTGCAGCATCACGACACGTCTGTGTATGCATCACAGGTGGTCCCGCATGCACTGGGCACATAGCTGTGTAACTGGCATCGCACCTACGTTGCCACATCACATGACAGCCTAGTTTGTACTGTGATTGACGTGGGCAGTGTGGGGCGGTGGTGCGCATGGCTGGTTCCGCCTGTTTGTGATGGCCATGTGCATGTTCACTGTGGGTGGGTGCATGCCATCACAGGTGCAGGACATTGGGTTAGATGGGTTGCAGGTTGGGTAGTGTTCAGGGTTGTGGTCAGTCTCAGCCATTGACTGTGTTCCCATTTTCCTAGGCCTCGATTGTGCTGCGGCGCATGGCGCAGATCTCGGCCTGACCCAGGTGGTGGCGGACAACCGTGAGCTCCTGCAGGCCCTACAGCGCCAGGGGGAAAGGCGGCACAGGCACAGGAGGGGACGCCAGCAGGGGAAGGAGCAGGAGCCAGCTGGGCCGTAGCCCAAATTTCAGTTCTACTTCACCCATCCCTTTCACCCTGCCTTCCCTCTCCAAGTTTTTATTCCCTTCCCCTTGAACACCCCTGCATTTTACCCATCCCCCCCAACTTGTACATAGTTCTACGTTTATTGTTAACTGTTTTTTGAAATATATATTTCTATTTTGGTACAACTGCTGTGTTGGTGTCTGCTTTGCAACTGGCTCTGGGTGCTCCGTTGCAGGGGTGTACATGCCATCTGGGCTGCTATGGTCCTGGGTATCTGTGTGTGTGTGTGTGTGTGTGTCCATGGGGAGGTATCAGCAGCATAGCATTGCCTTTCTGTTGCTCTTGCCATCTGCTGCCACCCACTGCTGGGTGCACAGGTGAGTCTGGCTGGTATGCTTCTCTGCAGCATGGGGTTGGCGTGTGCAGGGGTGCATGGTGTTTCCTGCAGTGCCTGTCACTGCACATGAGCCGGTGTCTTGGGGCACGGTACACGCTGTGCTGTGCGACGGGGGACTGATGTGCACTGTGGTTGTCAACCCCCTGGGTGTGGCACTCTCTGCCTGCCAGTGGTTGTGCTGGGGTGTCATGGCTCTGCTATGCTTTAGTTGGCTTGTCCCCATGGGCACGTGGATCATCTGTCCCACCCCCAGTGATGCTGGGCTTGGGGTGTGCCAGTGTGGTGTGGGTTCTGCAGTGAGTTCCTGTGCCCATGTGTGGCATGGCTGGTGGTGGGCCCCAGCCTGCCTCCCTGGCTGTGCAGTTCCATTGCTCTGGGGGGGGGCTGTGCTTGCGCTATGGCAGCTCTGCAATGCTCAGCTGAGCTTCCATGGTTGCGCCATAGCGCAGCATTTTGGCTCAGCCTCTCCTTCCTGGTTGAGCGATGGCGCAGTATGTGCGATATTGAGACGTTGGTTGCTTGCGCAATTCGCTCTGCTCCATGTTTGAATATCGCACCTGTTGCACATTTGCGCAACTGGTTTGCAATTGCTCCTACTGTTGCGCCAGTTTTCAGCGCAGTTTGAATATCCAGGCCTTTGTCTTTCTGTGTATTTGCTCATGCACCCACTTACTGGCTATATCAGATTGTACTTGGGGTTTTGTAGCCTGTCTCCTGCCAACTATTAAAATTTGTACAAAGACACACATCATAGTAAAATCACTCTCTACATTTCCCAAAACAGCTTGAGCGTTAAGTGACTACTCTCCTAATATAGATGTAGCAGCCATGAATATTGCAGATATTAGGTTGTACTAATTCACACTAACTTGGATCCCGATCTACCCACCCCACATAAAGTCAGTAATAATTAATAGTTCATGACTTTTGAGAGGAAAGGCTTAAAATACTACCTGCACATATTCTTCTCCACTCAATTATGCCTCAACTACCCTTCAGTATCAAGGTTAAGCAATGGAAAGCTCAAATTTCAAAAAAAAGTCATGTGAGGTATTTTCCCTCCAAGTGCAGGCAAATGACGTAATCCCTGCTTCCCCATATTAGTTTAGTTGGGTGGAAATCTGGCCCCCCCCCCTCGGACTTTAATAGTGTGACTCAATATAACCAAGGATCTGTTCATCTGCAACAGCTTGAGAATTCTCCCAGCCTGTTGTTGTCGGAACAGAGAGTCTTAAGTATAGCCTGGGGTGTTTATGTATAGCATCCCTTCCAAACGTGGAGTCTTATTTTCTCCGTTATGTTGATTACTGATGAGGGAAATATGCATAAGTATCCAGCACATTTATGCTAAGGAGGGAACCTCCCCCATTGACTTAATAGCCTTTTGCTTCCGAACTATGACAAGAAAGGATCACTGCTATACACTGGAGTTCCAGTGAGAACTGAAATTAGAATCAGGAACCGAATTTCCTGACCAGTAGCTGGATTCTCTAAGTTCTAAAGTAATAACATTAATGAGAACAGCAGACAATCAAGCTCAGATGATGAGTCATAACAACCTCAATATTATAAAGCACTAATCAATGTGTATATTTGGCATTCACTTTGTTTTATTAAAAAAATAAAAAATAAACATACCCTTTGGCTTGTTGGTACAGAAAATTTTAAAAAAATTTAAACATTAAAAATGTCTACTATCCAACATGTATCTGAATGGACACTGTGAGAAACAGTTGCCCAGTAAGTCACTGAAACTCCAATTGCAGATATAGGGTTCAGAGTATAAATGCCCATAACGCTATGCCAAAAACCTCATGTGAACTTTCTCAGCCCTATAGTTCAGTGTTCTGCACTCTAAGGCTCCCGCCTCTTAGTCCTTGGGGGCAGATGAGCAAGCTTATTGAGTCCTTCTTCACTGAAATTACCCCCCAAATATAGGAAAAAACATCTTACCCGAAACTGTTGAGGAGTAGTCCCAATAAAAAAAACACACACTATCTTCGATTGAGTATCCATGTCTTATTTGCCAAGATACATTCCCCAGCAAAAGTCAAACTTCCATGTGTGGTAATCTGATTGGGCATTGCACATACTGAAAGTCAGCCAATAGAACTTCTCAACCCACAGTTAGGTGATTAGCGGTTGTCAAAACCTTTTACCATCTGAGGAACATCGCCCGGGTGAAGCACCTGGTTCCTCCAGACGATCTTCCTACTTTGGGCCATGCTTTCGTTACCTCCCGCCTTGACTACTGCAGTGCCCCTTACCTTGGGCTACTGGGGGTTGAGATTCGCCGCCTGCAGCTAGTGCAGAATGTGGCAGCCAGGCTGTTGACTGGTTCTTCTAGGTCCAGTCATATAACTCCTGTGCTCCGCGGACTGCACTGGCTGCCAGTTTGCTGACGAATCACCTTCAAGGTCAGTTTGCTGACCTATAAGGCCCTATACGATCAGGGACCTGCTTACCTGTAAGGTCTCCTCTGTCCCTACTGTCCCCCCCCCGCTCTCTCCAATCCACTGACGAGGGATTGCTAGAGATTCCCAGGGTTCGTTTAAAAACTTCAGGGGCCAGATCTTTTAGTTTCATGGCCCCAATCCTATGGAATTCT
Source organism: Neoceratodus forsteri (assembly GCA_016271365.2). NCBI lineage: Eukaryota > Metazoa > Chordata > Ceratodontiformes > Ceratodontidae > Neoceratodus > Neoceratodus forsteri. The sequence goes on from JADMNL010000033.1 coordinate 33,749,444, forward strand.
CTACCTTGTCAGGTGCGAAACTGCCCGACTATCCAAAGTTTTAAAGGAGCTTTGAAAACCTACCTTTTTAGTAAAGCCTGTAATGATTTTTGAATATTTTAATGTTGTTTTAACTATTTATTGTTGTATGTAATATTGTACAGGCACCTTGGTTTAAGAAAGGTGCCTTATATAAATAAAGAGTGATTTGATTTGATTAGCATTTCCCCTTCCTGGAGGGGACCCTCCTGTGCTGGTGTCAGTGATTGGCTAGGGGACGAGTATGAGCTTGAAGATTCTCACTGATTCCTGCTGCAACTCCTCATTGGGTTCCCAGTTGTGACTCTCAGACTGAAATCTGTTCCTAATCCTCATTTGGAAGCCAGACAACTCTTCCTGTCTCCTGTAGTGTTGATCCTTCTAACAGGTAGGTGACTGGAAATTGAGGCATAAGTAGGTGAGGGCGGGCAAATCTGAGGTGCTAAAGGTATTGAATTCTTGGCTTTTTGATTAAGCTTCTGGAGCTGTGCATTGAGCTGCAGAGCTTGCGCTGGTGTTTTAGAATTCATGGCATGAGGGCTGTGTTCTCTCGATTTAATTTCTTCGGTTGGGTCCCATTCTGAAGTTTCTCCACCAACTGTCTCTTTCTGACAGGTTGAGTCTTTTTTTGTGATAAAGAGTCTAGAAAGTCCCATGCTGCATCCACAGTAGTGCAAAAAACATTGGGCCCCAATGAGGGCTGTAGCACCGGAGTAGCAGGATATTTCATATAATAGTTAACCCCCTTTTCCTGCAACTCCCATTTCACTTCACTGTATTTCTTCCTTCTCTGTACAATTTCTTTGGAGACATCCTGGAATAGGGAGATTTTGGCACCCTTCCATGTCAGGTTCTGTTTTTCCCTTGCCATTTTCAACAACTCTTCCTTTACTGAGTACTGCAGAAAATATGCTATAATTGGCAAGGAAATGATCCCTTCTGCAGTTTAGGAGCTAGGGAGCGATGTGCCCTCTCAATCTCTAATGGCCAATCCTAGTTCCTTTGAAAGATTTCTAAAAACAAAAGTTGAATGAATTGTGGCATATTCCTCCCTTCTGCCCTTTCAGGTAATCCAATGAGGTACAAATTGTTTCTTCTCCCCCTATTTTCCAAGTCATCCAGTTTATCAAGTATATATACCAGCTGTTTGTCATAGTAGTCTGAGCTGTCCTGTAAGATTGTGATTGTCGTTCTGCATTTTGATAATGTTTCCTTCTGAGGCCTCAAACCATTGTTTAAATTCCTCCATATCTTTATGCAGTAATGCCATGGGAAAGGGAAAGGGAACATTGTTTAACCAGGAGTAGCACACCAAGCCTACGCTTGTGTCTTGGTGCAGTAATGCCATGGAAGACTTCATTTCTGCCATATCCACTCTCAACCCCTCAAACATCTCTTTGACCTCTGCCAGATCCGTTTTAGGTTTAGGTCATGCTGCACTGTACCTCATCGGTGGTATGACTGTGGCAGTTGCTGCTCTGTGGTTTAGGGCCAACATCACAGCTGTACTCTGAAGTTTTGTTTAAAGGATAGAAATCGTGATTTAGTTGGAAAAGCCCCATTTTCACACCTTCAGTAGTCGAGTATTTAATCTGCCTATTGATGCCTCATGAACACTTCTGCTGCTACTTTTAAGTACTTTTCAGATGTTTTTAGGAGGGGCTCATCAGGAACTCATCGTTAGCCTACCATCCCTGTCACTGGTACATGCTGTCTGACCTCAGCCCTGACTCCTGATCACCCAAATCATTTATTTTCAGTGTACCTTTTTTTATGTTTTTCTGTGTTGTAATGTAGCCCTGGTGGTCTAGTGGACCCCAGCCCCCTCACCCAGCAGTGCCCCATCACCCTATTCCCCACCTGACCCATACCCTGCTGGCAAGTGGCACAGCCTACCTCTCACCACCTTGGCCAGCTGCCAACTGAGCTCTGCACGAGCGCATACTGTTAATTGCATGCACTCTGTGAATGACAGCAGCTGCTATTCACAGAGCAAGTACTATTTACAGTACACACTCATGCAGAGCTCAGGTGATGGCTAGCCAAGGTGGTGAGAGGTGGGCTGTGCTTGTTGCCAGCTGAGTAAGGGTCAGGGGGTAGCGGCATGGTAGGGCACAGTCAGATGGGGGTGGGGTTCACTAGACCACCAGGACAACATTACAACACAGAAAAACATGAAACAGCACATTAAAAAAATTAGTTTGGGGATCTAGGCTGGGGGAATACATATTATTTCTGGGGACTGAGGCTGGGATGGGGCTATCTTGAACCGTTTGCTGGTATTGGGGCTTGGGGAGCTCTGTGTTACCATTGTGGGGGATCGGGGCTATAGGGGGCTACTGCAATACATTTGAGGGGATCAGGGCTTGAGGAGATCTGCTAACTCACTGTGGCTGTTACATTATCTATTATGTGTGATCAGGTTGAGGGGCCGCTAGCCCACCAGTGGGTTATATATGTATCAATTACAGGGTTCAGGGCTGTAAGGGGGGCTACATTTTATAGGGGACTCAGCTAGGGGCACATTGGCACAACCCCTAGTGGACAACAAAGTACACTTACACCAGCTCGTAGCTGATGTAAATGTACTTTGCCAGCTGCCCTCCAAGGGGTTGAGAATGCCAATTTAAGGGATTTTGGCAGCCTCCCTTTGAGAATTGGGTACTGCTGCTGCCGTAAATCCCTTGCGCCATGTTGTTTCCAAGTATGTGGTGCAATGATGGCACAGGTCCACTTTGATGCTGCTACAGGTACTTTTTTTTTTTTTTAGTTAGTACTTTTTACCTTGTGGCTCTCGGTCTACCTCTTCATGTCCCAGGATCCACCCATCTCCAGCCGCTGTCCAGCTCTGTCCCAGCCCCAATGAAGCCCCCATCACCATCTACCCCCATGGCTTGCCCCTTGCAGCGGGGTGACAGGGAGTCCCCTCCTTACTCCCCACCGACACAGGATCCAGTATCTGGGTGATGGTGCCCCCAAGGCCAGTCAGCTCCTCAGATGGCCATCAAACCACCATGACCGAGTGCCACACTTTTTCCCTTTTCTCGACGTGGGCTGGGGTGTGCAATGATGCCAATGGAAGTGGCATGCAAGCATCCACATGCACTCCTTCCCAGCATCATGCCCCAAGCTCACCCGTGTCTTACAGTCCCAGCGCACCACTCTCCGGTCTCCAACAGAGGTCACTGGAGCACCTACGACTGGGAACCCCCCTTCCCCCGGAGAGGGAGAGCAGTCTATGGACGCTCAATCTTTCTCCTTCCCTGCCGACCCCTGGTGACCCAAGTCCACTCCTGAACAGGTCGCCCAGGCGTAGAGTGGTGTGCATCCAGCGCCTCAACCCTCAGAGCCACTGGGCCGGCATTACAGGGTGCTATTGAGAATCCTGCATGGTGCAACTGTTGGCGCAAAGTGCTATTTGCATCAGTTATGTTGGACGCAAGTCATCTTGCACCATGCGGCTCGCTTTGAGAATCAGGACCAATGTTTAGAGAACAACTGCTGACACAAAATTGCAATACAATGTATAATAGCAACAAATTGTATTTTGCAATGACATTTGATCCACACAGTCGTATCTTAATATCATTTATTCAAAAGAATTTTCACAGTGTACGAACTGAGCTGAAATTGAAGAGACAAGCTGAACAACCCCTCCGGATGTTTTTTCTCAGGCGAAGGAGCTTGCAGTCCAACTGGTCAATAGCCTGCATTCTCCTCTCCCTTCCTCAGGTCTACCCCCCTAACAAACGAGTCCCCTATCAGAAGCTGTTTCTTTCCCCTGTGGTGTCCCTTGCCACCATTTTGTGGGTCTCCCTTGTGGATGTCCCCAGCATTCTTCTTGGTCTCCACTGAGGGTGTCATCATAGAGGAACCTTGATTTGCCAGACTGACGTATGATTTGTGTAGAGGTACAACTAGGGGACTATGCCTCTGTTCCACCACTCTCACTCTCCCAGAACCCACTGTGATCCAACTGCTCTTCACACTTGGCAACCTCTGAGGCAGTGGTTGTGGAACTGGTGCTCTTTGGGTGGGGGAGGCCTCCTTAGTCCTTGCCGGTTTAGCATGGAGGTGGGCAACCTCCTCCCTCAGAGCTGACAGTTGCCTGCAAATAGGGCAGCAACGCAGGTTCCAGAATGTCTCCCGGAAAACTGCTGCCCCACAGCCAGTACTTGAGAAACTGACATCCAGAATTGGGGATGGGGGATGGGGGGACCAGGACAACAGATTACTTAAACAGGACAGTTTCTTGCAGTACAAATTATGAGCTCACAGGCGTCCTGGTCTCATTGTACAGTTCTGTTTACAACCATTTTTAAAATCAGCTCTTGCAATTTTTTCTATTATGGACTTTTACTATGTGTGTATGAAGTTTTTTTTTCTGTATATCCTATAAATTAATTATTTATTATAATATGGGCAGCACATACATACTATTGCTGTCAGGAATGGTTTGTCTTCTGCAGATGTTTATTAATAGCTTACAGTTCTTGCAACAATTTTTGCGATATGTTTATAATAAGTTTGCAATGTTTCCAATATGTCTGAAATACAGTATGAGTGTGATTATACAGTGCATATATATATTTGTAGTACTGGTTATGATTTCTTACTTCACCCATTTTAATTATTTTTTGTTCTCTTACTAAGATTGATTTTTTATGTGCAGGAAATACACCATTAAGTTTTGGTCTTATATGACATAGGGCACTGGCTCTTTGAGGTACCACTGTTTAAGTGATACCTGTTGTAATATTGTCCACCCCTTGATAGTGTGCACATGAACAACTGAAACTTTGACAGGATGGAGTGTGTGTGCTGCTTCTATGTTTTGACTGTTTGCATTGAAATATTTGCCTTTTAACCAGTCCAAGCTCATTTGATTTTTTATACCAGGCATGTGTGGCTCAGCTTTGTGATGGTTGGACTATAGAACAGGGGGGATATAGGGTAAAACTGGTCTTTTTGCTGATGGCACTATGCTCTGTAACAGAGTGAGCAGTGAAGAGAGTATTCAAAAAATGAGGCATTCTCTGGTGAGGCCACAGAAGTGATCCAGAGTCTGGTAACATGGGGCCCAATTCCAGAAGGGGATACGCTAGCATAAGGCAAGATGTGCCAAGCCCCATGGCATATCTCGCCACTTATGCCAGATGATACACCATACCCTATTACAAGAGGTGAGGTGTGCCATTGCGTATGCGGGCTGCGACAATCGCAGGATATGCCAACACTTACGCCACAGCCTGCAACACTGGGTGCAACTGCTGGTTATGACAGCAACATAGCCCAATTCCAGTAGGTTGGCTGTCATAACCCGCAGTTGCAAGTACAAGAGACACAGTGGTGTACCTAAGGAATGACAGGTCAGACCTGTCTTAAGTGGCATCTGACGGCTGGCACCATCGGATGCCACAATGCAGCACCCTGGCAACAGCACTAGGTTAACCCCCAAGGCCCCAGTAACACACTTCTGCCCCCAAACCCCAATCTACCCAGACCTCCGAGGGTCCATTTCTGGTGCACCACCTCCCCTGGACACCTGTGCCATGCGTCCTGCAACTCCCATGTCCCCTGGTGTCTGCCAAGGTGGTCCAGGGCTGGGGTGGGGCTTTGGGATGCTGCCTGTCACTTGCCATGAGTTGTGACATGTGGCTGTGATATGCCATGTGTGGGCTACCATCACAAGCATGGTGTATCTTGCATGTCACAATTGCTGGGACCCTGCTGCTTCTGAAATGTGTTGTAGGGTCTCTGGCATAGGGGTGACTGGCGTAACTCGCAACTGCGTGCAAGTTAAGCTGGCCGTCCTGAAATCAGCCCCATGGATTCTATGCAAAAGAGTGCACGGTCAGGCATGTACTAGTTAACACACAGGTTCTCCCAAAGGCTGCTTATAGGATGGGGGAGGGTGATAAGGGTTGATCCTACACAGGAAACAAGGTAGCTGGGTGTAATTAAAGTAGAGAATACCAGTATGGAACAAAACACTGTACTGAAGAATGCTGTGGCAAAGTTTTTACAGGAAACGAGGCATTTTCAGAGACAGTTAATTCCTGTTTTCAGGCAGTATCCTGTGACACATCCTGACAGGTTCCACTGTATATCTGAAAGCCCAACCATAAATGCACAATGTAACAAAGCACTGCGGAATGGAATGGTAACCAAGCAGACTGGACACACCCTGTAAGCGTGTGGGTTCAATAACAGACACCAGTCCTTAAATCAAGTGCATAAAAAACGCTGGTGTAGCGTTTATCATTTTATTTTCCAAAAATGATAACAAAAATTAACTGTTCAAAAAATATTTACAGAAAAGAAATGGGTGTTTAAACTTTCACACCAAAATAACAACAAACAAAAAAATAAGCAGGCTAGTCTTTCCTCAGACTCCCTGCTCTTCTCTGTATATTCAATATTTTTCTCCACTCTGGTGTGTAGGCACTCACACCTCCTCTCCCTTGCTTGGTCAGAAGAAACTGACCAGCACGCCTGAATTAGCCTCCTGGTGGGGAGGTTAATATTGCACAAAAATCATGACATCATTGACATGTGACTATCAATTATACCAAAAACCTCATTCCTCTACTCTGGAACTTAAGATAAGACTTAAAATTCTCTAAATCTAAAGCTTATTATGTCTTTTTTCAGCATAATATTAGTAATACTCTATAAGAACTCATTTTAACTTAGAGGAACCTTAACTGGTGGTGAAAGCATCATCAAGGACCTTTTTAGCCCCTCCCCTTTCAAAGACATCACCACACCACTTCTATATTAGCAGCCATTTTCTGGGCTGCCAGCTCTATAGAAGCCATCTCTTGCTACCTGCCACCATTTCAGGTAAAGAAACCAAGAAAATCAAACTTGTTTATAGAGGACTCTAACCTTCCCAGATAAAAACAGAGTAGGGGTGCATTCCCCCTCTATTTATTCTGTGAAGCCAGAGTAGCTCTGTCACTATTCAGCCTTGTTTATTTATCCCTTAAATTTGTTACTTGGTTTAGTTTTTCTACTTATAACTTTACTTCATTTGAACACATTTTTATTCTCTGCATACATTCCAAAAAGAGCCTAGTATTATTATTATCCTTAATTTACTGTGCTAGAACTGTATTTAAACATATTTTTATGTTTTACATTTCTCCACCCCCACCCCCACCCCCCACGACTGCTCTGCCATTTCAGCAGTCAGCAAACATTGCACTATTTCACTCCCCATACTGTACTTCACTTCTTGGTAACTTTAAACAACACAATAACAAGTCAAACACCCCAAATCATGTTTTTATACACAGGAACAGTCTGCACTAACGCTGCAGTACTTATTTTAACTTTTTATTTAATCTCTTTGTTTTTCAGGCAGCAAAGTGAGATCTACAGCTAGCGGCTGCAGGGAGAGTTTACTTTCTCCCTTGCAACAGCCTGCTTGCTCATCTTCCAGTCTTGCAGAGACTTGCTTTAAAATGGGGCTATATGGCAATCTGCTCTGGTGTTGGAAACACTCCTGTTTCTTGGGGATTCAAAATCTTCCACAGAATTTGCATAGCAGGAGGCTTTAAAGGGGATCTGCTTTTAACTTCTTGTGGCAGTTTTCATGGCTAGAATGACAACAGATTAAAGGTACAGCACAGATAGGAGAACAGAATTGTCAGGTTGGCCACCCTGACAAGAAATTAAGGATAGACAGAAAAGTTTAAGAGAATAGGACAGAGTGAAAAGAATACATTTTTTTTTTAATTTTATGTTGACATTCTCATCCTGCCACACACCCCAAGACTGCCTTCTTCTGCCAACAGTTTTCTGTTTTGTCCTCATAGCATTATATTTGCCAAGGAGGAAATGCATCAAAGCCATGTAAGGCAAATTTCTACTTGTTCTTACCTGGTTACCAAAGACTTGTAAAAGTAGAAAGGTCACATTACCATAAGAAAATAAAAGTTCAGAGTTTATTTGCATATCAGTTCTAGGCCTTAGGCAAAAGGTGTTCTGTAATGCTTTGTACTAAAACCTGGCATCTCATTTTAAAGTCTGACCTTTAAAAGTCTGTGAGAAGAAAATAAATATTGGCATCTGTGCCAAAGCCTACAGAAGATTTCTATTGGAACTATGGTGATGGTATGATCTTGTTTCTAGGCTACATAAAGCAATAAATGAAAATAAAACAGAGACAGAAATGTTGGGGTGTTCAGCTTCTGAACTTTAACAAAACATTTTGCAGGCTGCTGTGTTTGTGATGTGAGAGTTCTAAGCCTCCTGTAGGATTGTGGATCGCAATGTTTTGTCACTGCTGAACATCATTGTTTAAACAGTGGTTGCAGAACTTGTGCCATAGACAATATTGTGGCAAACCACCCAAATGTGATTTTGTGAAACAGTTCAGGATTTCCTCAAACTATTTAAATTATGCTCCTCAGGATGAAATGCTTTTTATGAATCATTTCATTTACAGAGGGGTCACTGGAATGACAGCAGTGCTGTACAATATTACACTGCAGTAAAATACTCAAAGACATCATATAACTTGCATAACAAATTATGCAGAAAAGTAATAGTCACTAAACATTAACATGCATTAATAACTAGGCATGCTGTGCATCTTCTTACCTGTCAGTGGTGCATGTGGAAATAATTAAGATAATTCACACTATGAATGCATGTTAGAAATCTATGATTTTTTTCAATAATTATGTGTTGTGGTCAGCCTGCTAGTCTTGTGTTACACAATATTAAAAACATTATTGTCAAACCTGTTTAATCCCCTAACATAGCAAACACTAGGAGCACTACTGTATGTTCGATTGCAAGGTAGACTTTTATGTGATTTTCCCTACTTGTAGAAGTATTACAGGCTGGTGATGGTTGTGTCACAAACTGGTGAGCGGGTTAGTGTGAGCCAGCAGGTGGACAGTGAAGGAATTCTGCATGTGATCATTGGATCATGCAGTGAGGAACCCTAGCCAAGGGAATGGGTTATTCTGGACAACAGGGATTGCTTAGGGCAGTGGTTCTCAAATGGTGAGTCCAGCCTCCCAAGGGAGGTTCCAAATTGTTCCAGGGGAGGCCCAGTCAAGTTTGAGAATGTACAGTATTTAAATGTTATGTTTTGGCTGTTTTGTGCGAAAGGATAAAACAAATTAAATGTGGATAATTGCAGGTGAATTTCTTTACTTATGCACAAATATTTGACCAGGAAGTCCCATTTGAGCTAAAGCTTGTTTATACTGTAGGTGTGTATTTATATGTAAACTAATGCCCGGGGAAGGCATGTTGAGTCAAGGCTTGTTTCTACAATAGGTATTTATATGCAAATTAGTGACTGGGAAAGGCACAGATATCTGATGCATGTTTTCAGGTGTGACCTGAGGTAAGGGTACAGGAAGTTGCTTAACAACAGGGTAAGAAAGGGAGAGAGGAATTGGCTAGGTTGGTTGTTTCAGACAGAGTAACAAGGACCCAAGAGTCAGAAAAAAGGAGTGAGAAGTATAACTTAGGGTGGAGAGCAATACGTTGAATAAAAAGAGAATATACTCCATCACCTTTATTAGTTTCACTGTATTCCTGGTGTACTGTGCAAAGTAGATTTGTTTTTCTGTGGGGAGGCCCAAGATTTTGTTCCAAATTTGAGGGAGGCTCAACATCTTTTTCATGGCTTGGGGGAGGCTCACTATCACGAAGTGTGAGGACTAATGGCTCAGGGTATGGGAAGCCAGTGAAAGGCACTGGGCTATCATGGATGTGGCTATCGGGTAGAATTGTTATGAAGTTTTACTTCACTGGACAATTAATGCTGAAAAGTGAAACATTTCACCATGTGCAGCAAATGCGATATTGACACTTTGTCAACAATTTGCAGTACAGTCATATTTTTTTACAAATGTGAAAAGCATAAAAAGAAATGCTCCCACCCTCCACCTTCACATAGTACCCTGCCCTCCTCCCCATCTCTGTCCACTACCACATAGGAATACCCCCTTCCTACCCACCACAGCACATAATCCCACCACCCTCACCCCCAACTCCTGTAAAATATTACATAAAACATCCTTTTCCCACCAACTCAGTGGTACACAATGATCCATCCTCCCCCAACCAAAAAGACAGCAACACCCCTTCCCCCACACACTCAGAAACACTCAGCTCACTCTCTACCCTTATGCCTCCCAACAAAAGGATGGAAACTGCAGTAGTAAAGGATGGACACTGGCACAGACCTTCCTCTCACCACCCTGGCCAGCTACTGACTGAATAAATTGGAGTGTATGCCCATAGTAAAAACAGCTGGAGGAGGGTGGGATAGGAGCTATGTGAAGGTGGGGAAGGGAACAGCCTTTTTATGTTTGTTTTTACACTCAAAAAATCTATACAATGTGGCACTTCACTGGCAAAGCACCACGTTATGGAATCTTCACCAGGTGAACTGCTATGCATGGTTGTCCTTCGCTTATTTCTGCTTGGCAAAGTAGGCACTTTGCTACATGGAAAGCCAGGTAATGCAATGGCACTTTACAATAAAATAAGCCAGCACTCAGAAGGTCAGTGGAAAAATTAGATTTTTACTGTGTTTTGTTAATGCTTCAAAGTACAAATAACAACCTGTAATTCCATGTAACATTAAAGGGTGCTTGTAGTCAGGTCCAACCATCTCCTGACCAGCCTGGCACTTCAAAGTAGCAATACCTCTTCATCAGGGGTGTGGCTCACAAACTAACCTTGTGCTCTTTTATACCAATCACAACATATGCTATTAATCAACAAGTGGTTAATCAATTATATTTCCATTTATTTTTAATCATTTACATTCAGTCGGTTGTTATGAAAATTAAGCGGCCATAGTTCGAAGTATCGCTAAATCCAGTGACCCTCCAATCTTAATTTTATTGGATAATTTCGCTTCATTGTTGGAAGGTCCTGGGTCAGATGTTGTGAAATGTGCACCTAAAAAACATCCAAAACATTCTAATTATATATTTCCCAAGGACCTTATTGTTCCTTGTAAACAAAAACCAAACAATTATTTCTAAATATCAGACTTATTATTTTTTAAACCACAATACTTAAGTGTTATCAATTGTGAAATATGTGAATCTATATTAGGTGCTCAAAAGGAAAAAAAAGTTTGTTTCATTTTTTTACTCAGATACTTCATCTAATATTTAAACTGTTGACATTTAATTCCATCAGTCTCAGTGTTTTCAAACAAAAGATGTGCATAGACTCCTTCCAACTGAGTTGTTGTTCTCTATTGCCCCCACTTTGTTTAGGTGGGGCATGATTGATTCCTAATGGCACTTTGTGTAGTGCTCTGCATAGCAACTTTTTTTGCCACGCACACACCTATCATTTGGTCATGAAAGTTACAGTAGCATGCAGCCCTAAAAGAGGTCTTAAGGTGGAATACCCATTGCAGTCCCTGAATAGCACTTTAAGTGCAAACATTTTTTTAACTTGGTTGATTGTCTAGAAAATCAATTTTGTCTGGTTAAACCATCTCTTTTTACTGCATCAATATCTTCTACCTGTGGCCACTGGAGCAGCACTGTCTCCAAACCTGGCATCAACTATGGGGATCTGCTACTTAGATTACATTTGTAATGTGCATTCTTGTTTAGATAAATGTGACCCTTATACAAGCTGGTCATACTGAAAACAAAATGCACATTAGCAAAATACAGGCTTTTTTTGTGCTCAGAAATATATGCAACAACTGGCATTGCTTTTATTTCCCCAACTGGGATTTATTAAGGTGAGCAAATGTGTCGGACAAGCAGGGGTTGTCCAGTTGTGAAATATCCTAACTGAACAGGGGGCCAGTCTGTAACTATCCAACAGGTTCAAAAGTTGGCTCAGCTACAGACCCTGAGATCTGGAGAGATTTCCTTGGGTTGTTTTTTTCAACCAATATATCTTTGCTAGCAGAAGCAGCTTGCCTCATCTTATATTTTTGTAAACATCCCTCTAGTGCCACATTTTCATTTTACTACCTTTTGTCTTGCACTTCAGTCCAACAACTACAAAAATGTGTCATAATTGTGAATCGATTTACAAGACTTAACTCATATCAAGATGTAAGGTTTATTTTGGGGGTACAGTCCTACCAGACTCCACTCTGTCATAGCAGACTGACCTTTGGTGTAGGCCTGGGCTGAGGGTGATTAATCTTGAATGCCAAGGTGCTTCCACCAAGAGAAAGAACAGTAATGGGTTACATTGTAATGGGTACAACCCTCTGAGAAGCTATCCCTATCCACTTCCCTCTCCATGTACCCCAACCCAGCATCACCACACCAGCAGATAAAGAGACATTGGTAATACAAGATGAACATGAACAAACACTTCACCTTTCAGGCAGGAGTTGAACATTTGCTCTGCCCTTCTTCATGAGGCAGGGTCACAACAAGGCTATGTTGAAAATTTGGTGTTCAAATATTACAAAATAACAAATGTACAGGCCTACATTACATTTTGATAATGCAGGCTTGTACCTTTGGTAATTTTCAGTATTTGTACACCAAACTCCTCATCTGTAGCCTTATTGGCTCTCGCCAGAGTCCATTCTTAAAGGAATTCCACAACTGTGAAGCAAACTCAAGGTGCCTTGTTTCAGGGGTGACCTAGGAGCTTTGGGCTGGCTAAGTGACTTGCTCAATCACACAGTATGCAAGTGGAGGTTGTGAGAATCAAACCCAGGTCTGCTGGATGTACCAAGCTCATTCACAGCTCATTGCCCCTAACCACTAGGCTATACTGCCATTAGGCTATAGTACCTTTCCTTTACACTGTACTAGTCTTTTTCAAACCCCTCCATGGTTTTCAGTAAGACCACCATCTCCAGGAGCTTATTCCACCCTGAAATCACCCTCTTTGGGAAGAAATGCTTCTGGAACCTCTTTCTCTCCAGTTTTAGGCAATATTCCCTTGTAGTTTTATTGCCACTAAGACTGAAGAGGCTCTCCTTGCTCACTTTTATTTATGCCCTTCATGGTATTTAAAGGTCTCATTTATGCCTCCCCCTTCAGAGAGTACATGTTCAGATCCTCCAGCCTCTCCTCATATGTCGTGCTCTGTTGACCATTAAACATCTGAGTTGCACTTCTCTGGACTGACTCTAGAAGGTTAATGTCCTTCTTTAGTTAAGGACTCCAGTACTGCAAGATATACTCCATGTGTGGCTACACCAGCAATCTGTATAGTGGCAATATGACTTCCTGCCACCTGTTACTGATTCCCTTGCCAATGCAGCCAGCATTTTAATGGCTTTTACCACCACTTTCCTGCAACATGAGGAGGGCTTTAGGTCACTAGTGATCCCACCCCCAGATCTTTATCTTCCTCTGATTTGGTTACCAGGACCCTTCCCAGGCGATACTTCATCCTCAGATTCTTGCCTTCAGTATGCATGACCTAATCCTTCTTATTAAACCAAAGTTACCATATTCTGGACCAACTTTGGAGCTTGGCTAGATTCAATTTTAGGTCCTGTATCCCTTCTGCTGCATTCACTCTCCCACACGGTTTGGTGTTATCCACAAACAGGCAAATCTTGCCTTTTATGCCTTCTCCAATGCCATTAATGAAGACATCAAACACCGGCCCAAGCAACAAGCCCGTGGAACCTGCTGGTGGCTTTCCTAGAACATGAGAGCTCCTCACCAACACCACCCTCTCAGTCCTGTCCTTCAGGCAGTTTGCAACCTACCTCAAGGATCAGCCTCTCCTCTCCTCTACCCCCCGATTCTCCAGTGTTCTGATCAACCTCCTAAAGGCACAGAGTCAAAGGCCTTGCTGAAGTCCAAGAATAGGATATCAACTTCTTGACTCTGTTTACTGTTTTGGTGACCTACTCAAAGAAATCCATCTGGTTTGTTTGGCAGGATCTCTCAGCTATGAACCTGTGCTGTCACTCATTCTGAAGATCATTTTCCTCCAGGTAACCTGCCAGCCTTTCCTTAATGATTAACTCCATGAGCTTACACAGAATGAGGTCAGACAGACCAGTCTATAGTTGCCCAGGTCCTCACTGACTCCATTTTTATGAAGTGGTACCACATGCACCATTCTCCAGTCCAGTGGTACAGCCACCAATCCCAGTGAACTATTGAGAAGGTTGACCAGGGGGCCTGCACATTCCTCAACTATTTCCATCAGCACCCTGGGATAGATGTCATATGAGCCTGGGGATTTATCTACCCTGAGGGACAGCAATCCTTTCTTCACCCTGTCCTCTGTGATCTTTTTGTCTGTGAACCCGCCCACACTTGCTTATTTATTCCAATGATGGTTCACCAGTCATTTCAAATTTATTTGTTTATTTAGTTAGTTTATGTTGACCTGGTAAGTGTACTAGACAAATCCTGCCTATTTTCAGGCATGACCCAGGGAAGGGGGATGCAGATGAATGCCAACTGACCTTGAACCAGATTAAGCTGTTGGTGGTATCGTTAGTGAATGAGGGAAATTTGGCCAGGACACTAGGGAAATTCCCCTACTCTTTTAGATAAGTGCCATGGGATCTTTAACATCCACCTGAACTACCACCAATCCAGGCAGATGGGACCTCGGTTTAGCGTCTCATCTGAAAGACGGTACCTCAGAAGTGCAGCGCCCCTCTCATGCTGCACTACAGTGTCAGTACTGGGACATTAACCCAAGTGCCAGATGGGGGAACTGAACCCACAGCTCTCTGCTCTCCTGGCCTCAGAGGCAAGTGTGCTACCTACTGAGCCACATACATGTGTGCTGAATCCAGCTTGGTTTGAAAGGCCCATTTTATAAGCGCAATAAGACATGGAAGGGTATTGGTTGTACTAGGTGCATATTACCTCTAAAGGCTAAAAGGTGCTCAGTCTTCAGCCTCATGCATGATTATTGCCTGGGCATGACATAAGTCTATTACAATAAACCCACTGCCATAGCTTATTGTTTATATGGCACACTGAGAAGGAAAAAGGACCTACAGTATCAGCAAAACAAACTTCCTCTGTTCCAACTTGGTGTTTGTAAGTACTGCTGTTTGATTTTTTCCCTTTAAATAAATGTTATTATTTAATAAAGTGGGATTACAAACATAACAATTAAATTCATAACTACATTTTTGAATAACAAATCACATTCATTGCAAAACAGTCCTTACTGTGCTTGACAATACCATAGCTGTCTAAACTTGGTTTTAAGAATGTTTCGTCCTTATACATTAAAATCTTCATCTCTCATGTGAATTATTGAACTGTAAGAATAGAGACCACATTTTTTTCAAAGAGATTTTCTGATTCAGTAGCAGAGAACAAATGTTTTCATTATTTGACACAGTACTTAGACCATGAACCGTTCTTCTAGACAGGGCACTTTAGGTGATTTCCAGTTGGCTACCAATAAGTGCATATATGCTATGGCTGGAGACAGTAAGGATGTGTACTGACTTTTCCATACCTTGAATCTGCATTGTGTAGCCTAGAAAAAAGATAAGTGGATTAAAATATGTTCTTCCTTATAAACAGAACACAGAATTTATGAATCTCCAACCACATATTATGAATACTTGGGCATTTCCAGATCATATGCATTAGCCCAGCCTGAGGATGTTTTCAATTCTGATTTTCTCTATTTTCTAAGTATATTCATGGTTTCTAATCTATGTGGAAATATTAACTGTGATATAACCATTTGAACTGGATTAATTTACTTTATGTTTCTCAATTACTACTACAAGCATTACTCCATGAAGATTGCCATTCTTGTGAGATGCTAATCCCTAGTTTTTCCTTCCACGTATTATTTTGCCCCATAGCTAAGAGAGCTTTTGCTGGTGCAACCCCCTACAGAAGGAGGTTCCCAAAAGTCTTCCTTGGGTGTGCCTAAATGCCCACTGCGAGGCTGGTGTCCTGTGTCTTAACTGTTTAAAGGCTATTGCATTTGAGTCCTTTTATAGCATCTGTGTTCTGTCTCTTTAAGAACTGCCTATATCATAGGGTATAATTAATCTGGGTGGGGGCTGAGTGTTTCTAAGCTCAAGTCCTGCCTGGGCTTCCAGATAATTGCTCCATTCTGCCATCGTTAGTTGCGCAGAGGGAGCTCTGTTAAAAGCTATACTTATTTGCTGATTATCTATTCTAAAAATGATATCAAAGTTTGTCTAATCTGCCTTTTTTGCAGCATGGACATTTCTGTAAATCACCACCATCTTGGTTCTGGACTGCTTATTTGGACAAATCAGTACCTTTGGGGATCCCTAAAATGGAGTCTGTCCCCAGGGGTCTTGTGGGAGTGAATTTCCATAGGAATTGTAGTTTTTCCACATTGACCCCAAAATTAACCTGGAGGGGGAGCTCTTGCTGTGACAGACAGATGAATCAATGAATCAGACCTTTTGGATCAGATGGAAAGTCCCGAACTGCCTGCAGCAGAGAGTCAGTCTGAGATTGGTGTTCAGAGAGTGAACAGCTCGAGACATTCGAGCAGCTGCTCCTGCCTAGTCATGCAGGAAACTGGTGGAAAGGCTGAGTTTGGCCTGTCTGCCTGCTGTCCCTCGAAAGGGATCCTTAGAGAGTGCTTAAACAACTGGACTATATCCAAGCCAATTGTAACAAAAGCCACTGAATTGTGACCATACCATTGCCTGAAGAAGACCAAAGATTTGCTCCACTCGATCAGCCTGTTAGGACATCTGAAATCACCACAGAGATCACAGTTTTGCTCAGGAAAGCTGAAATTGCAACCAGACTGTCATCTGACCAGTGGTATTGTGTTTTGTCTTACTATAAGTGTGCTGACTGCTGTTAGTGGATTGCAGTTTGGTTCCCCACTGCCTAATTGTGTCACGCTTACTGGAAGTTGCATCCAGCATTTACCGGACTGAACCTGAACTGTTCATCCAGCCTGGGCCCTGCCACCTTGGCCCAGCCAGCTACTCCAAGCACAGAGATCACCATCGATGAGAGACTTACCCGGGGTTCAGCCCCCTGCTCAACCATCTAGAACAGGAATGATACCTCGGTGATTCGTGTGGGCCCTGATTCTCCTGGCATACCAGCTTGTCAACATGCAATCTCCATCTCATCCCTCCTGTGTTTTATATTGGGTAGTGTGAGTAAACCCCAGGGTAGCTCCCTACAACATCAGCTAAATCAAAAGGGTTGTCATCTGATTCCTTTGTTGTTTCCTTGTCATGAACCGAGCCGCCAGGCTTCGGATTACAAATTGTGTGTGGTTGTACATGTTTCTTCTTTCCATCACAGGGGCCCGACCTGCTGCAATGCCAGTCTATGCCAGGCAACGAATTAGGCTTGCCCACCTTTGTTCCAATTGGATACCCAGAGTTTGTGACTGTGAAGGGACTTTAAAGTGCATGCATGATTGCCTGATTAAATCAGTTACAGAACTAATCAACCAAATTACGCCCCTCCCTTGTTCATTCCCCCTGAATAAATCAGATCTAATTCTTTTTGCATTTAACCTGACTGTGGGGTCATTTTTTAGCAGAAGCACTGTACTATTGTTACCTGCTGTGCCTAACCTTATTTTACAGGGGGTCCCCAGGGTCGGACTGATGGAACCAGCCCTGGTGGTAAATGCAAACCGAGTGGGGATTTCTATGCTGATTAGGGGTTATTGTAACTGTGTCTGTTGTACATTGCTTAGGCCACTAGAGGGGAAAGAAAAGGGGTTACAGTATCCCAGAGGGCTGTACCCAGGTCAGCTACACTACCAATAACACTTTCCTCTGGGTGGAGGCACCTGTTTTCCGTAACCAGTCCCCTTAACCTGCACCTAGCCACATAGGAAGAGGTAGTAGCCCTCGGGATAGCGCCACCTAGGGGTTACATCTTGGAGGCATCACTGGGATTTGCACCTTCTAGTGCTCAGAAGTGGGTACTATAACCTCATGTTAAAAAAATTGTGACAAAATGGAAGCGCTTACTATGCCTAAGTTTAAACTCGCTCCCCATAAGCTATTAGTGCACCGTATGATGGGATGGAGTGAGGCTGAGGGGGTGAACCCCCATCAAGCTCTTCTGTTAATGGACATCCCATTAGGGACCACTAATGCAGTTATTGTAAAGACCATTGAACAAGTCAAGTGCTTGGGGAAGGATGCGGTGAAAGGGAGGGTTTCAGACCTATTTGACCAAATTATGGTGGCCTTCCTCAACTGCAGTCTCCCCATCAACCCAGAGAGGGTGCTCTCTGTTATTTTTCTTGAAGGGTCCCAGAAGGGGTGGAGGGTCATTCATCTGCATAATGATCCAGATACCCCTGTATAGAGAGGTTCAAAGATAAGCTGCTTAAATTGTTAGCCTTTGAGAGGTGCTCTGCCAAAGGGTTAGTAAAGATGCTAGATCTTTCTGAAGATATCACTCCCTTGCAGTCTCCTATAGCATCTCCTGCCACCCCTAGGGCCTCCCCTATGGTCACCTCCCCCATAATGATTCCATCTGTACACCTGGACTCTTACCATAGACTTAGATTCTTCTCAGGTATGGTCCCAGTGCCTGTAAGGGAGGATGATCTGGAAATGTGGATGGACTATGCCACCCCCGGTCCAGGAGTGGCAGTGCTCAGAGGGGAAGAAAAGGAAGAGGTTCATGGAGAGCTTGAGGGGCCCTACACTGGAGGCCATTCATTTTCTCCAATCTACCAGCCCAGAAGCCACTGCTGCCGAATACCTCTCTGCTTTGGAGGGGGGTCTTTGGTAGCACTGAGTCGGGGAATGATTTGATGTGGAAATTTAAATCTGCAAAACAATGGAAGACTGAAAAGTTGTCTATGTTTGTTACCAGAATCGAGAAGGCTCTGCAGAGTGCCCACAGGAAAGGAGGGGTGCCTGCTAGTGAACTGAATAGGGTCAGGTTGGACCATATCCTAAAATCAACCAGGTACTCCAGCGTGATGATGCTGAAACTTAAATTGCAAGACAGGAAGACTAATCCTCCTGAATATTGTTACCTCTTGAAAGATTCGTGAAGCAAAGAATGATGAAGAGGGAAGGCACCCTATGCCAGGGTTGCCCATACCTGCCAGACCCCTGAAAGAAGTGATGAGACTGAATTGCAACAGATGAGGGAACTGATTAAAGAATTGACAGAGTTGAGAGTCAGTCAACAAACTGCCGAGATGGCAAAAGATGCTAACTCCTGTCAGGCACCTCCTGAGCCAAAGAGCGAGGTCCCACCTGGAGGGGTGGGGGTGCATGTCATCTCTTCTGAAACCCTGTCACAGGGTAATTTGTTAAAAGAAGTAGTACGAGAACTGAGAGCCCTGGTGGGAGACTTTCTTCAGGCTGCACAAATAACTGACTCTTGGGGAAACTCAGAAAGCAAGGAAAGAAAACCACGGATCAGAGAAAGATCCTGGGGTTGACTACCATGCCCAAGCGGGGAAATGACTCTCCTTCCCTTAGAGACTCCAAGGAGCTCAGTTTTTGTTACCACTGTGGAGAAGATGGGCATACCCAGTTTCACTGCAATTCACCTGAGAATCTGAGAAAGGTTACTACATAGCTGCTGGCATTAATTCGGTGAAACAATATACGGCCTCAGACTGGGCCTACAAGAAAGAGTTATTCTTCAAAGACAGCTATAAGGAACACATCTCAATCCTCATCCCCTGACTGTTCTGAGGTGGTAGGCCCGTCAATGGAGACCACAGTAACAGTGAATGGTGTATCTGCAAGGGCCGTGCTTGACAGTGGATCCCAAGTGACCACAGTGTTTCAAGATTGGTACAGAAAACACCTGTCTGATGTGCCCCTACAACCACTTGAAGGCTTGCAACCGTGGGGGTTAAGCGAGAAGTCCTACCCATACTTGAGATATATTAGGATCTGGTTGTCATTCCCTACTGTGGTGGCCGGAGTGGATGAACAGGTTGAGACACTAGCTCTGGCATGTCCACCTATCGGATTATATGATGGTGTCCTACTGCTCATCGGGACCAATGCACACATGTTTGGATGGCTAGTGCAGCTGTGCCAAGAGAGACAAGGTCAGCGGGCTGGGCAGGCTCTGAGAATTCCAGCTTTGATCAATAATAATAATAATAATAACTTTATTTTTAAAATGCCTTTCAAGAATATCAAAGGAGCTTATGACCTGCAGAGGCAGACTATTGAGGTGGACAGGGACAAGCCAGTGGGGATAGTGTGGAAGAAGGATCCGACTTTCTAGTGCTAGCACCCAATTCTCAGTATACCATCCATGGAGAAGTTTGTCTTAAGAAGGGTGCAAAAAATAAAACATTGATGCTGGATGCCCCTGGTGAAGGGAAGTTGCCAGAGGGGTTGTTGGTTAAATCCAGTATCCTACCTGCTCAGGCCCATGCCTATGCATGAGTGATGGTCCAGATTCGAAATGTGTTGGATCGAGAAGTCTGAGTGAATAGGGGGTTTATCCTAGCTACAGTATACTGCACAGACACTGCAGTATTACCCAGCAACAAGCATTCTGGCAGAAAGGAGGAGGTGACCCTCGACCTATTTGAGTGGAGATTCCCCATTGTCTGCTGAATGGAAGACTTGGATCAGTAGGAAACTTGCCCAGAGAGAGACCAAGTGTTTTCACTGAAGGAGTGGGATGTAGGATGCATCCATGGTGCTGAGCACAACATTCGGCTGCAGAATAACAGACCTTTCCGAGAGCGGTCCTGCCGCCTTGCCTCAGCTGATATAGATGATGTTCGGAGGCACCTTCAGGAGATGCTAGCTGCTGGTATTATTCAAGAGTCAAGGATTCCCTATGCATCCCCCATCATAGTGTGCAAGAAGAATGGGTCTGTGAGGATGTGTGTGTGGATAATCGGACCCTAAACTGGTGGACCATCCCAGATCAATACACCATGCCACGCATACAGGATGCTCTGGACTGCCTGAACAGGGGTCAGTGGTTCTCAGTAGTGGATCGCTGCAGTGGATGCTATCAGATTCCGATGGCCCCAGAAGACTGTGAGAAAACCGCCTTCATTTGTCCTTTGGGGTTCTACGAATTCCTGAGGATGCCACGGGGGATTTTGGGTGCCCCTGCCACCTTCCAGAGATTGATGGACTGTGCAGTAGGAGGCATGAACTTGCTGGAATGTTTAGTGTACTTGGATGATGTCATCATTTTCGGATGCACGCTAGAGGAGCATGAGACCAGACTGTTCAAAGTCCTCGATCGTTTGGAAGAATTCGGCCTCAAGTTATCCATGGACAAGAGCCAGTTTTTTTCAAACGTCTGTGAATTATGTGGGACACATAGTGTCAGCTGAGGGGATACAGACGGACCCCAGCAAAGAGGAGTCTCTGACCATCTGGCCCCAGCCTAGCAACCTAAAAGACTTGCAGCATTTTCTGGGGTTTGCGGCTACTATTGTTGATTCATTAAGGACTATTCAAAGGTAATCCGGCTGCTCCTTAATCTTACCCAAGGCTGTCCTCCTACTAACCACAGCTACAAGCAGGGGTCCCTCAAAGAATAAGAAAAAGTATATTTTTGAACAGGGGAGCCTTTTTGGAACCCCGTTGGACCCCTGAGTGCAAGGCGGCATTATTCAAAGTCATCTATCAGCTTACCCAAGCTCCAGTCCTTGCATATGCTGATCCCACCAAACCACATGTCCTGCACAAGGACGCCAGTCTGTAGGGGCTGGGGGCTGTACTATATCAAGAGTATGAAAATGGCCTGAGACCTGTGGCCTTCACCAGCCACAGCTTGACACCCTCCAAGCGGAATTATCCTGTGCACAAGTTGGAGTTCCTCGCTCTAAAGTGGGCCATAGTCGATCAATTTCATGAGAACCTCTATGGGGCCAAGATATTAATAAAGACTGATAACAACCCTCTAACACATTAGTTCTCACACTTTATGACAGTGAGCCTCCCCTAAGCAATGGAAAAGATTTTGAGCCTCCCTCAAATTTGGAAAACAAAACTTGGGCCTCCTCATAGAAAAAAAAGATAATATTTTACACAGTACACCAGGAATAAAGTGAGACTAATAAAGCTTATTGAGTATATTCTCTTGTTATTCAACTTACTGTTCTCCACCCCCAACCCCACACCCCAGGTTATCCTTGTCACTCTACTTTTCTGACTCTTGGACCCTTGTTACTCTGTTTTCTCTCTATCTGGAACAACTTACCTAGCCACCTTCATCTCACCCCCTCTTACCATGTTGTTAAGCAAGTTCACTTACTTTTCCCTCAGGTGACACTTGAAACAAACAATGGCTCTGTGTGCCATTCTCAGTCACTCACTCACCTGCTTATAATCACCTACTATAGAAACAAGCCTGAGGTCTGTGTGCCTTTGCCAGTCATCAATTTACATAAAGTATAAACAAACACCTAACGCAGAAACAAGCCTTGGGCTAGTGTGCCTTTTCCAGTTATCAATTTACATATAAATATACACCTAGACACAAGCTTTGGCTCCTTGGACCTTTCCTGGTCACCAATTTGTGCATCAGTAAAGAAATTCATTACCATTATTCGTATTTAGTTTGCTTCATCCCATCACACAAAACATCTAAAACTTAAAATATTAATACTTTACATTCTCAGACTTGACCAGGCCTCCCCTGGAGCAGTTTGGGACCTTCCTTGGGAAGCTGGCCTCACCATTTGAGGCCTCACCATTTGAGAACCACCGCTCTAACATATGTATAGACTTCAGCCAAGTTGGACACCACTGGACACCGGTGGTTTTCTGCCCTGTTGACTTATGATTATGCGGTTGAATACCAGCCTGGACTGAACCGTATTGATACTGATGCCCTTTCATTGTGACCAAGTTCAAAAGACAATTGGATGAGGCTGTGTGAACATTGTATTAAAGCATAGTGCCAAAAATTTGACAAAGATGAGCAACTATCTGCCGACACAGTGGACTGCCTGTTGGATTGTTTGGGGCCCCTCAATACCTGCATACCTGCAGCTTATTGCCGTTTCTCTGCATTAGATATCAGTGCTTTGTCCCAGTTTGATAATGACAACATTCAGTGGGCTCAGTCCCAAAACCCCATGATTCAGCCTGCAGTTAATGCCCTCCAGGCAGGGAAAAATGTGTCCAAGTTACGTTCTACCGATCTACGAACTGCATTACTGTTTAAGGAAGGCCCCTGACTGAAGCTACAAGACCAGTTACTCTATCAAGAGACAGTGGATCGGTGGGGTCAGTTAGACAAACAGCAGTTGGTACTACCCACAGTCTAAGCAGCTGGTGCTGAGGTCCCTACACAACCACATGGGACACCTCGGTATTGACCGGACCCTTGACTTAGTGCAGTCTAGATCCTATTGGCTGAAAATGGGGACAGATGTTGAGTATCATGTCAAAACTTGCAGTCGCTGCCTTCAATGGAAAGCTTTGCCCCAGAATGCTGCCTCACTTGTCAGCATCACTACCAGTGCCCATATGGAGCTGGTTTGCATAGACTTCCTGTGTCTGAAGCCCGATCAAAAGAACATTGGCAATGTACTGGTGGTAACCGATCACTTTACCCAATACGCACAAGCTTTCCTGACCAAGGATCAAAAGGCCTTAATGGTAGCCAAAGTGCTAGTAGAAAAGTTATTTGCCCACTATGGTGCCTCCCAACATATCCATTCAAACCAAGGAAGAGACTTTGAAAGTAGACTAATCAAAGAAATGCTCTCTCTGTGGGGGGTGCGAAAGTCCAGAACCACTCCCTATCACCCTCAGGGGGATCCCCTGTCAGAACGTTGTAACAGAACCCTTCTGGACATGTTGGGCACTCTCCATCCTAAAGACAAGTCTAAGTGGAGTCAGCAGATTAGCACCTTGGTACAGGCTTACAATTGCACCAAAACTGATGCTACTGGATTCTCTCCCTATCGTCTCATGTTCGGGAGAGAAGCCTGGTTGCCTGTAGATGTTTGTTTTGGGGTCTCCCCAGATGGGGTCTGAGCTGAGAACTATTTACAGAGACTAGAGTACAGAGACAGAAAGCTCAATTGAACCATGTGCACCAACTTGCTCAAACAATGGCTGCAAAACGAAATCTTGCTAACAAGGAGAGATATGATCGACGAGTAAAGGCCCAGGAGTTGTTGCCCGGAGATAGAGTCCTATTGTATAACTTGGGATTGCAAGGAAAGCATAAAATTGCTGATAGGTGGCACCATCTTCCTCACATAGTAGTTGGCAGATTGGATGACCTGCCGGTGTACAAAGTGCACCCCGAAAATGACTCTAAAGCTGTCAAGACCCTGCACAGGAACCATCTACTGCCCATCGGCCAAGTGATCATTGATTCTGAACTGACAAGTGATGCCTCACCTGGGCCAGTGACCCATGCTACTGCTAAGAAGAGACAGAGCCAACCTGCCCCAGTTGTTCCAGACCCAAGGCCTTCCCCCTGGCAGGCCCAGAATGACAGTGGCTGTCGTCTAACTCTCATGAAAGTAAGTGTGACAATGCTTATTATCATTCTTATGAACTGAGTCAATTGTTCCGAAGAAACCCTATGCATAATTATGGGGACAAAGTTGGTCCTTCAGAACTGTGTAAACCCCCAGCTTCTTCCTTGGTACCAATGCCCCTCAAAAGTGAGGTGCAGAGTATTACGTCTGAAGTAACAGATTTCTTGTGTCTAGTGGAACTGTGAGTTACCCGAGGAAGAATTCAATGTAGTAAATCTCCCTGGTGACATACCAGAACCTGCAGAATAATACAGCAGTGTTGACAGTACTCTTGTTATGCCACAAAGTTCAGTGATTCAAGAGTTCCCTCAGGATGAGCAACCTGGGCCATCTTTCGAAGATAATGATGAGCAAAGTATTGTGAACACAGAATCTACAGAGCAAGAAGCTGACAATGTTCCCAATCTGGACATTTCAACCAGTGCAGAGGCTCCCCTCATGACAGAAGAAGAGTCCAGTGTCAGTGTTGAATGCCCAGAGCCTGTGTCTGTACCCCCTAGAAAGTCTGGATGAGCTGTCAAGCCAGTGCTACGCCTTAGTTATGACTCCCCTGGGAGGCCAGTGGATTCGCTTCTCAATGTGGCTCACAAAGGTGTCTACATTTCTCAGAGCTCACTACCCAAACTGAGCCTGTCTGAAAACTCTGGGTTAATTGTTCTTCCCTCAGAATATGGTGCCCCTGCCCCATCTAGCCCCAAGTTAGCTGGTAGGGACGGGCTTCCTATTACACTGTTCAATATGCAAGAAGTTATAACCTGAGTCAATGTATAATGTTGATAGTATGTTAAGTATAGTGAAATCAGTATCACGTTTATGAAACATGCATAGATATTGTCTTTATATAGTATTGTGAAGTGTAGTGAAAATGTATTGTAATGTGATAGGTTTACGTTTAATGATGCATCAGATATTATTTGCATAGTATGTATATTTCTTATAGTATATTGCCTTTTCAATATTCTTGTGGTTTAGACTTGATGCAGATGCCATGTTTTTCCAGGCAGGAAAGGGTGTAACTCCCCTACAAATGGGGGTTCCCAAAAGTCTTCCTTGGGTGTGCTGAAATGCCCACTGCCAGGCTGGTGTCCTGTGTCTTAACTGTTTAAAAGCTATTGCATGTGAGTGCATTTATAGTCTCTGTGTTCTGTGTCTTTAAGAGCTGCCTATATCACAGGGTATAATTAATCTGGGTGGGGGCTGCATGTTTCTAAGCTAGAGTCCAGCCTGGGCTGCCAGATAATTGCTCCATTCTGCCATCGCTAGTTGCACAGAGGGAAATCTGTTAAAAGCTGTACTTATTTGCTGATTATCCTAATAATAATGATATTGAAGTTTGTCTAATCTGCTTTTTTTGCAGCATGGATGTTTCTGTAAATCACCACCTATCTTGGTTCTGGACTGCTTATTTGGACCAATCAGTATCTTTGGGGACCCTAAAATGGAGTCTGCTCCCAGGGGTCTCGTGGGAGTGAATTTCCGTAGGAATTGTAGTTTTTCTACTTTGGCGCCTAAATGAACCTGGAGGTGGAGCCCTTGCTGGGACTGACAGAAGAATCAATGAATCAAACCTTTTGGATCAGAGGGAAAGTCCCGAGCTGCCTGCAGCAGAGATTCAGTCTGAGACTGGAGTTGAGAGAGTGAACAGCTGCTCCTGCATAGTCGCGTGGGAAACAGGTGGAAAGGCTGAGTGTGGTGTGTCTGCCTGCTGTCCCTTGAAAGAGATACTTAGAGAGTGCTTAAATAACCAGACTTTATCTCAACCAATTGTGACAGCCACCAAATTGTGACTGTACCATTGAAGAAGACCAAAGGTTTGCTCCACACGATCGGCCTGTCAGGACATCTGAAATCACCACAGAGATCACCGTTTTGCTCAGGAAAGCTGGAATTGCAACCGGACTGTCATCCGACCTGTGGTATTGTGTTTTGTCTTACTATCAGTGTGCTGACTGCTGTTAGTGGGTCGCAGTTTGGTTCCCCACTGCCTAATTGTGTCATGCTTGCTGGAAGCCGCATCCAGCATTTACCGGACTGAATCCAAACTGTTCAACCGGCATGGGCCCTGCCACTTTGGCCCAGCCAGCTACTCAAGGTGCAGAGATCACCATCAATGAGAGACTCACCCAGGGAACAGCCCCCTGCTCAACCATCTTGAACGGGAATGACACCTCGGTGATTTGTGTAGGCCCTGCTTCTCCTGCCATACCAGCTTGTCAACCTGCAGTCTCCATCTCATCCCTTCTGTGTCTCGTATTGGGTAGAGTGAGTAAACCCCAGGGTAGCTCCCTGTAGCATCAGCTAAATCAAAAGTGTTGTCATCTGATTCCTTTGTTTGTTTCCTTGTCACAAATGGAAACTCCAGGCTCCGGATTACAAATTATGTGAGGCTGTGCATGTTTCTTCTTTCCATCACAGGGCCCCGACCAGCTGCAATGCTGGTCTACCCCAGGCAATGAATTAGGCTAGCCCACCTTTGTTCCAACTGGGTACCCAGAGTGTGTGACTGTAAAAAGACTCTAAAGTGCATGCATGATTGCCTGATTGAATCAGTTACAGAACTAATCAGCCAAATTACGCCCCTTCCTTGTTCATTCCCCCTGAATAAATCAGATCTAATTCTTTTTGCATTTAACCTGACTGTGGTTCCATTTTGTGACAGAAGCACTGTACTGTTGTTACCTGCTGTGTGTAACTTTATTTTACAGGGGGTTTCCAGGGTCAGACTGGTGGAACTAGCCCTGGTGGTAAGTACAAACTGAGTGGGGATTTGTATGCTGATTAGGGGTTATTGTAACTGTGTCTGTTGTACATTGCTTAGGCCACTAGAGGGGAAAGAGAGGGGTTACAGTGTCCCGGAGGCCTGTACCCAGGTCAGCTATGCTACCAATAATCCTGTTCTCCGGGTGGAGGCACCCGTCTTCCATACCCAGGCTCCTTAATCTGCACCTAGCCGCGCAAGCAGGGGTAGTAGCCTATGGGATAGCGCCAGCTAGGGGTTACACCATTAATTAATAACTTATAGATATGATTAGTCCCTTTCCTTAAAGAAACTGATATCATTACTGAAAGTAGCACTGGTTCAGCTGAAAATACTAGCAGAAGTGAAACATTTGCCCCTTATATTTCCCTTTAAGCTCTTCAAAAGATAGGTTCAAATACTGGTTCATGACATAATTTAGGTTTTCTGTTCCTAGTTTAATCCAGTCTATATCTGTTAATGGAGCCTTAGTTAGTTAGTTATTTCTATTGTGTTAACCTGGTAAGTATACTGGGCCACATGGACCTTTGACAGGTATGACACAGAACATACAACAAAGTTAACAGAATACAAATCATACAATCTATAACAAACTCTGGCAGAGCCGCTATGGCTGTAAATGCATTAACTAGATAAGGGTGTTTCATGGGTTTAAACATAAACATGAATTGCTGTTGCATACACTAACTGAATCAAAGTACGGTACATTGAGAAAGGGCAGATAAAAAAATAATGCCACCGTCTGTATTACAGTTACCTATATGTTTCACATTTTATTCTATGCACTGTTACATCAATCAACTCAACAGAACCAGGCCATCATATACATGAAGGTACTGTAACTCAATTGCAAACACTGCTGACACAACTGTATGTTGTGACAAGCTGAAAGATAAACACAGTGTTGAAACATAGAAACACAGAACATAGAAACATAGACTTTGATGGCAGATAAGGACTGCTTGGCCCACCCAGTCTGCCATTTCCCTACCTAATGGATAAGCTACAAATCCTAGTTAACCAACAGCCTATTTCTTCCTACCCTCCACTAGAATTGCCTTGTCTCTGTCCCATGCATTCTTGAATTCTTCCACAGTTTTAGACCCCACTACCTCCTAAGGAAGGCCGTTCCATGCGTCCACCACCCTCTCTGTGAAAAAGATGCTTCCTCACATTGCCTCTGAGCCATCCCCCCTCTATCTTCAAATTCGTCCCCTTGTTCTTGCATCTCTTTTCTGAAAGATGCTACCCTCTTGGACTTTGTTGATTCCCTTGAGGTACTTAAAAGTTTCTATCATATCCCCCCTCTCCCTCCTTTCCTCAAGGGTATACATATTAAACTCCTTTAGTCTCTCTTCGTATAGCTTCTGTTGCAGACCCTGCACCATTTTAGTTGCCCTCCTCTGGACTGCCTCCATTCTGTCTATGTCCATGCGGAGATGTGGTCTGCAGAACTGCATGCAGTACTCCAGATAAGGTCTCACCAACTGTCTGTACAGAGGGATAACAACTTCCTGTTTTCTACTGGTGATGCCTCTCTCTATACATCCCAGTATCCTCCCAGCCATCCCTACTGACTTCTTACATTGTTTGCTAACCTTTAGGTAATCTGATATGACTATCCCCAGGTCCCTTTCCATTTTTGTTGTTGTTACTACCTCCCCATTGTGTACCCTTTCCCTTGGTTTTTGTTTCCCAGGTGCATTACTTTGCACTTCTTTGCATTGAATCTAAGCTGCCATACTTCTAACCATTCCTCTAACCTTGCCAAGTTCCTTCTCATCCTTTCCACCCCTCCCGTGTATCAACCCTGCTGCAGATCTTTGTGTTGTCTGCAAAGAGGCACTTATAAAGACATTAAAAATGACCAGACCCAGTACTTAACCCTGTGGTACCCCACTAGTAACCCCCTTTCTTTGGAGTGGACTCTGTTTACTATTACCTTCTGTGTCCTGTTGTCCAGCCATTGTTTTACCCAGGCTACCACCCTGGGACCCACTCCCAGGCTGGCTAATTTGTTTATTAATCTGTGTGGGACTGTGTCAAATGCCTTGCTAAAGTCTAGGTAGGCCATGTCCACAGCCCCTCCCTGGTCTACTTCTTTGCTCACCCAGTCAAAGAAATCAATTAGATTCATCTGACAGGACCTTCCCACTGTGAATCCATTCTGCCTTGGGTCCTGTGCCCCACTGGCCTATAGGTACTCAACAATTTTTTTCTTCAGAACTGAGTCCATCATTTTCCCTACCACCGAGGTCAAACTGATAGGTCTGTAGTTTGCTGACTCTGTCTTGCTCCCACTTCTGTGAAGAGGAAACACATCTGCCCTCCTCCAATCCTCAGGTACCACACCATCCTCCCAAGATTTGTTAAAAAGGGTAGTCAGTAGTGCCACAAGTTCTCCCCTTAGTTATTTTAGAATTCTAGGGTAAATACTGTCAGGTCCCATTGCTTTGCCCACCTTCAGTTTTAGGAGTTGTTTCAGAACCCTTTCTTCTGTAAAAGGACTGTTATCAACCCCCCTATCCAGAGTGCTTCTATTGATTGGATTAGGTACCTCCCCCCTCCTCTTCTTTTGTGAATGCTGAGCAGACGTATTCGTTCAGTATTCCTGCTTGTTCACTCTTCCTTTCTGCCCATCCACCCTCCCTTTATTCAGCCTCACTATCCCTCCCTTTGTCTTTCTTTACTCCCTAATGTACCTATAAAAGGTTCTGTCCCCCTTCTTAATAGAGTTAGCTATCTTTTCCTTGGTTTGGGCCTTTGCTATTCTGACTGCCTTCCCTGCTTCCTTCTGCTTTAACTGGTACAGTTCTCTGTCCTGCTCCTTCTCTGTTTCCTTATACTCCCTAAATGCTGTCTTTTTCTCCCAAACCTTCCCCGCCACGTCGTTTGAGAACCATGGTGTTTTTTCTTTCATTTTGATTTGTTTATCTGCTTCACATATAGGCTTGTTGCCTCTGTGATGGCAGTTCTGATGTTTCCCCATTGTTTCTCCACCCCTCCTTTTTGCATGTTTGCCAGTGCTTTTCTGAGGCACCCTCCCATTTTGACAAAGTCAGCTCTCCTGAAGTCCAGCACCCTCACTTTTGTATGGCTTGACTCTGCAACCGAGTTTATCATGAACCACACTATTTGGTGGTCACTTGTTCCCAGATGGCTACCCACTTCAAGATCTGAGATCCTCTCTTCATCTCCATTTGAGAGTACCATGTCTAAGACTGCTCCCTCCCTCCTGAGTGGATTCCAACACTATCTGTCCAAGGCATGCCCCCGTAGGGCATCAAGAATGGCCCTGCTCTTGGATGTGGCTGCAGCAAAGGTACTCCAGTTAACATCTGGCATATTCAGGTCCCCCATCAACAATATCTCCCCTTTCTCTGCCATCCTAAGGATGCCTTCTATCATTTCCTTGTCCATTTCCTCCCTCTGAGACAGGGGTCTGTATGCAACCCCTGTGCAGATTATGGTGTCTTTTCCTGTCTCCAGGGTGACTCACAGTGCCTCCTCTCCTCCCCGTTTACCCTTTTGTTTCATTGCATTGATCCCTTCCCTTACATAGATAGGCACCCCTCCTCCTCTTCTACCCTCCCTGTCCCTTCTGTAGATTGCGTAGCCTGATATGTTGACATTCCAGTCATGGTACTCTATGTACCATGTTTCTGTGACTGCCACAATATCCAGGTATCTCTCTTCCATCAAGGTCACCAATTCAGGGAGCTTGAGACATGTTTAGGAAGACATTTGATGTGTTTAATTTATTTTTTTAGAGATTGCTATACAGTCCTATACACGTAATTATTATAATATAAAAGTGCATATATCCAAATGCCAATGTAAATCTTACACATTTCATTACAAGTTGTTATCGTGAAGGAAGATCTTACTGTACAAGGCCTAAAAATGGATGTTAGGTAAAAGTAAACTGGGGTAGGTATGTTAGTGAGAGTATTGCATAGTTTATCTTTTATTGCTGCTCCACCCCAGTCACACATAATATGAAACTCAGCCTCTTGATATGAAGCAATAGTAATTAGTTAGTACAAGGACAGAAACAAGTAGAAGACTAAGTAAGTGGGTAGACGAGCAGGAATATGGTAAATCAAATAACAATTCAAAAAGTCTCACTATTATAATTGATTTTTACTGCACAGTTGACAATTTTTGTAAAAAAATAATAACAATGGGAGTTATTCCACATATGTCCACATGTGCCACACATGCAGGTGAAGGGATCTGAGTCCTGGATGCACCAGTCTACCCTGCTCCTGAGTCAGAAGATCATGGCGGAGAGGCAAAGGTACTGGGGGATCCATTGATAGCTGTTGTAGCAAAGGGAGCCAAATCTGTTGAGGCCAAAGAGGGGCTATTAGAATCATTTGAGCCCCTTACACCTGCAGCTTCAGGAGAACACTCTGAAGCACTGGGAAGGGAGGAAAGCTGTACAAGAACCTCTTTGTCCAGCAAAGAGACAGCGTGTCTCACCAGAAAACACCAAGCCCTTGAACGAGCGAACAAACACTGGGTAGTTTTGCATTGGATGGGGAGACAAAGAGGTCCATCTCCAGCCAACACCACAGGTTGAATAAGCTTTTCACCACCTCTTGATTTAGCTCCCACTCATGAGCCATTACATTGGTGTGGCTGAGACTGTCTGCTAGGATGTTGCTGATGCCCCGCACATGGACAACAGTTAGGCGGAAGTTGTGCTGGACTACCCAGTACCACACTTATATCACCTCCCAGCATAGAGGGTACAAGCAAGTGCCTCTCTGTTTGTTCAGGTACCAGACCACAGACATATTGTCAGTCTAAACCAGGAGTGTCCCCACCCCAGACATAGAAGAGACTGGAAGGCATACAGCACTGCCCTCATTTCTAACACATTGATGTGTAGAGATGCTTCCAACTGAGACCATGTTCCCTGGGTCTGATGGTCTCCTAGGTGGGCTCCCCAGCCTTGACATGAAGCATCTGTTGTAAGGGTCATGGTAGGAGCAGGGGGTTGAAAGGGGAAAACCCGTGGAGAGATTGGACAACTCCTACCACCAAAGAAGATCCTTCTTCATGTAGCTGGACACTAGAACCCTGTGGTCCAGGTTGTCCAGCCACTGATCCCGTTGTACATGAAGATTCCACTGAGTATCCTTCATATGCAGTCTGGCTAGAGGAACTGTAGAGCTCACAGCTGCCATCAGTAAGAGTATTGTTTAGTGTGTCGTGTCTGCTACACTTTGTAGATAGCATCTCAGGTTACAGATTGCCCTCACTCAACTCCATGCCAGCACCCCTACCCCTCATTCTGTCCATACCTCTTTTGAAAATGTCCACTGGGTTATAGTACTGTCTGCTGTGTTATGGTGTTGTATTTGTCAATGAGTTTTGCATCACTAAAATGTCTCCTCACTTCAACTATATACCATTCAACCTGCTGTGAGCACATACCAACAAGCATACTGAGACACATTCAGGAATTAATTAATTAATTGTGACTGATGCCATTTGAATGGTATGCTTCTGCCTTTCTAACTTTTACCATTTACATCCATTTCTGTCAGTGGTTCACAACCACATGAATGTTTGCTCAAAGTTCTCATTCAATTATATATGTCTATGTACAAACATTTTAGTAAGTGACATACTAATTCTGATTGTTAGGTTATTGTAATGTTTCATCATTGTACTGTGCTATGTTTCTTTTCTTCACCTCAGTGCCATCATGAAACACTGCTGCGCGGTTGGCTGCACAAATGGTAAAGGCTACACTAGCAGCTTTTACCATTTTCCAAAAGACATCAAAAGATGCCGACAATGGGCATTGGCAGTGGAAAGGGTTGGATGGGAGCCAAACGACAACACAATCATCTGTGCTGATCATTTTGCAGCAAAGCAATTTGCTGTTTCTCAGACTTTATTACACATCACTGGATTCACTCCTGGAGATTGAAACCAGATGCATGCCCTACTATTTTTGCTTACAATTCTGGAAAACAGAAGTGTCACAGCATGGCATCTGAGAAGAGACACCGATTAGAAGTTTGTATATGTATTTCTATCTTTTAAGTTGTTCAAACATTTCATATTATGTTCAACCAGAGACCAGGTCATACTTGTCTTCCTATTGTACACCCATAGGTTCTAAGTGAGGTCAGACTTCTTCCAGACAGTTATACACAATGCAAGAGTTGTGGTAGAACCGCGGTAACACAAACTAACAGTGCCATTGATGAACCATCCATTGAGATTCCACAAACAAGTAATGAAATCCTCCCAATGGTGCAGTTCTCAACATGCCCTGAATGGATTTCTTTGTGCTGTGATACTGCTTGCCAGACTGATGTGGTGGTGAGTACAATGAGATGTTCATTCATGCATTTTTTTCATAACATGATGTGTGACCATGCTTTGATAGTACTTTATTTACACAGTCAGTTTAATCTTTAGTGTGGTATTTTTGACAGAGCAAAAAAACACGGTCTGGTTCTGCCTAAACCTAGGAGGGGTAGAAGGATGCACAAAGACGGAGGTAACTGACTTCAGGCAGCCAGATTTCAAGGAAATGGGAAGGATCCTTAAGGAGCACTTGGATGTGATTGGGTCACACAAGGCTGATGACATTAGGTGGGAAATCATCAGGAGAGGGGTGCAGTATGCTACCAGCACCTGCGCAAGAGTAAGATGAAAATGCGATAAGGCACGAAACCCTGCTGGTGGACCAGGGAGGTTCAGGAGGTGGTGAGGGAAAAGAAGGCAGCCTATAGGCAATTCAAGTGCTCAAGGAGTAAAAGGGATTGAGGGGAGTGTGAACTGATGGCCAGAAGGGACACTAGAGTGGTGAGGGTAACTAAGGCAAGGAAGGAGCAGAACCTGGCTAGGGAAATTAGGAGAGGGAACAAGGAGTTCTTTAGATACATTGAGGAAAAATGAAGGGTGAAGGGGCAGATTAGCAGGATTAAAACAGGGGAGGGATGGGCACAAGACCCGGGGGAGCAGGCTGAGGTACTAAATGAGTACTTCACCTCAGTTTTCACCAAGTAAAATGGGGGGGTTGAATCATACATGGGAGGAGATTGTGAAACTGAGGAGTGGGGGAACCTCACCGATTGGTGGGTCTGGGGAGGGGGGCATCATTGGCAGGTGGGTGGAAGGCAGAGCAGGTGGACGAGGTAGCAGAGGTTGAAATCACGGCAGAGAGAGTGAGGGAAGCCCTCATGTCCCTTAAGATGGAGAGAGCACCAGAGCTGGATAAATTACATCCCAGAGTGCTGAAGGAACTGGCAGATGTCCTGGTGAAACCCCTGGAGGAGCTCTTCAGCATCTCTCTGAGGACAAGGTGGATGCCCCAGGACTCAAAGGTGGTGCATATAGGACTTATCCACAAGGAGGAATCAAGGGAGGTGGCAGGGAACTACAGGCCCATCAGCCTGACATCGGTGGTGGGCAAGGTGATGGATTGGGTAAAACAGTGACTTATATGCAGGGGACCGGTTACACTTCATCAAGGAAGGGATGAGAGTACTGAAAAGTGCATCACAGCACTGTATAGCAACTACGTTTGATTTAAAGTAGACGGTGGAGTGTCAAGAGTAGTTGTGATAATAAAAGGGTCTGGAAAGGAGAACCGAGGGAGGGCACACACCTTCTTATGGGTTAAGGCTGAGGCTGAGCAACATAGCGATGGTACATGCATGATTGCCTGGTTGTAGTACAGAGTGTAATACCCTGCTGTAATAAGGGTGGAGACAGAGTGAGTGGACCACCAAGAAAGGTTTGCTAAACCAAGGATGAAAGGGGAGATAACAAGGAGGTGAATGAATGGACGGTGGTGTCCATGAATTAGAAAGGACTGTGAAATAAAGTTGCATAACTTCAGGTGCTGTTAGAGGTGAAATATGGACATTGCTGCACTGACTGACACACGGCCGATGCAGTACCATGACAGGTATCTGTCAATCCTATGGCACAGTATGTACAGTAATTAGTGGTGTTGGTTTGGAGGGTGGGTTGGGGAGCACTGTATGTGACTGAAGTGGTCAACTACATGAAAGACGAGGGGGAGGAAGGAAGGACAGAGGCACAATGCTTGCAGCTTCTGGACTGTAATGGCAGAAAGCTGAGGCTTGGGTTGGTGTACAGACCTCCAGCTCAATCAATGTAAGCAGACACAGAGCTAGTGTATCAAATAGGGAGGGTGTATAGAAAGTGGAGTATGGTGATGGTTGGTGATTTAAAACTACCAGTAGTTGATTGCAGCAGACCTGCCACCACCAGCACAGGACATGAGGTGCAACTGGATACAATCCAGTAGGGTATTCTTGTGCAAATGGTAAGTGGGCATTCCAAACTAGGTATTACGGTGGACCTGAGGCAGTCCAATGAGGAGGTGGTGATATAAGTAAGGGTTTAAGACACAGTACCTGGTAGTGACAACCAAACAGTGTTGTTCATACTCACATTGGCCAATGAGACTGGAGGAAGAGGTACTAGTGTGGCGTGCTTTAGTTGGGTACACTTTTAGAGGATGAGGGAAATACTGCAATGGAGTCTCCAGGGTATTAGGCTAGACATGGATGTATAGCAAGGGTGGGAAACTATCTAAACTGGGTTAGCAGAGGGCACAGAATCCGACGCCATGACTAGGAGCAAGAAGGGCAGATACATGAAACAATGATGGTTGAAAAGTTAATTGATGGGGTGGTGGTTGTGTGACAAGGGCTGTGTACAGGAAATGTAGGAGAACTCGGAATGAGGAGGATAGGAAGGCTAATGGTAATTGGTCCATGGTTGACTACTCACCTTGATTATTGCAATTCCCTTTACCCGGGGCTACCGGGGGTTGAAATTCACCACCTGAAGCTAGTGCAGAAAGCAGCAGCCAGGCTTTGGACTGGAACATCTAGGTACAGTCATATTACGCCGGTTCAGTGTGGGTAGCACTGGCTGCCGGTACAATGGCGAATCACCTTCAAGGTCGGGTTACTGACCTATAAAGCCCTACACGAACAGGGGCTGCAGTATCTGAAAGATCTCCTTACTCCCTACTGCCCCTCTCGCTCACTCCGATCTGCCGATGAGGGATTGCTAGAGATTCCCAGGGTTCATTTGAAAACAGGTGGAGCTCGTGCATTTTTGTTATGCAGCTCCTGCCCTGTGGAATTCTCTACCTCGTCGGATACGTAGCTGCCTGACCGTCATGAGTTTTAAAACAGAGTTGAAAAGTTTTTTATTTGTAAAAGCTTATGGCCTATGATTTTATATTGTCAATATTATATTTGTTTGTTTATTGTTATTTGTAAAGCGCTCTGATATTTGGAAAAGCATTTTTAAATACATTTTTACTTAATTCACTTACATTTTTTTTTAAAGATCACTGCAATGAAGGGCAGTCAAACATTGAAATATGTTCCATCTGGTGGTGTCAAAGCTCGATTTTCCAGAGGGACACAGACATACCCAACTGGTGTACACAGGGGTGTACAGGTTTCTATATCTTCCTCTCCCATGGTATCAGTTGGTACTCAGTATGACGCGCCACAAGTAGAAGTAGACCCAAATGATGCAACTGAGAGAATGTCAAGTTCTGCATGTGACACAGAAGATGATGACTCTGAGTTTCATGATGATTCAGAAGAGGATCCAGATTGGGAGGTCTCTCATTTTGTGGACTCTAATACTGGTGATGAATCTGACAATTGCAATGAGGAGGATTATACTGAAAGGTACATTTTCCTTACATTGTAATGATCATCGAACTATGTACATCAACACCCTTTATTGGGGTCATTAATACATTGCCCAGTTGGTGTTAACAAGAGGTCAGTGATTCCTATAAGTGACCTACAGTAAATTCACACATGATCCATGATTAACCATCTGGATGCAGTGGAGGATATCACCCCTTACCTCATGTGAGACCTCATGAGTACTGTGCAAGCGCAGGTGCATCACTGTGCCACCATGGTCATAGGCGCGAGTAACATCTCCAGGTGTGGATTTGTTGCTTTCTACAACTTTCTTCTCAGAAGCTCATCACAGGTCGCTACTCATGTATGTCCAATTTACATTGAGGTGCGTAGATACTCAAGCTTGCTCAGCTGACTGATCAACTCCTGACCCTCTCTTGAGTTGAGTATCCTGTGCTGCACTGGCACCATCCATCCAGGGATACTGTTTACCAAGACATTCATTTTAAGTATGGTGTGTAAAACAAGATCTGCCACGTGTGATTGTACATATGAGCAGTACTGTAATGCTTATCCAGTAAACAAAATTGTCATTGATCTTGTATCATTATTCAGGTGTTGCTGGGCACTCATTTTACTTTTGTTGTACTACTTCTGTTTTTGTTTCCTTATTTTTCTGTTCAACAGCTGCACCGAGCTGAACTGGACAGTCCACCGCACAAGCAGCGTACTTTCATGGTTTTTGAGAGCGCCCTGATTCAGCTGCTGCAAGTATGCTTGATATGCTTCTCCACGGGGAACGTATTCCTTCGATGGATGATTGGTGGACTTGCAATATTTGGAGTGGTTTGCAGCATAGGCATTGTTGGGAGACACAGCCATGGTTAGAGACTCTTCCCGTTGGTAACTTTCTTACTGTGACTGCCATATATTTCAGCGGTGGTAGTCCACTGTGTATTTTAAATTTCCTGTCACATCTACATACTGTATGCTGAGAATAGCAATCAGGACATGCCATCTAATGCAGTCCAGTTATCTGGTTCCATCTGTCCGACGTGTCTGGGGAAGACATCAGGAGGCCTTACTGAGTATGTTGAGAGGAGGTACAGCTAAACTCAGTGGCGATGCGCGTTGTTGTTCACCCGGACACACCGCAAAATTTGGTTCATATTCCCTGATGGACTTAGTGCACTCCAAGATTGTTGATATGCAGCTGATTCAGGTGATTGAACAATTCTTTATTGTCGTCATCACTACAGTGCTGTTCTTTGTGTCCTATGATGCATTATTGCACAATAATATTGACATCATCGTATCTTTATTTAGAGTAACGAAGTATCATGCTCCAATGCTATGGACCTTGAGAGACTGAAGTGTGCTGTACAAAAAGTGAAATCAGCAGGAGTGAAGATAGAGTTGAAAGCTGAAGTTAAAAAGCACATGTGTGAACAGGAAAAAGAGATACAGCACTGGCTTGAAGTCTGGCACATTGCAAAAGGTTTAATCCAATGATTGTTACTTGTTGTATCTTAAATTTCTTTCACATATTTCATTAAAAAGTCCCACGTGTGTAACACACTTTTCCACTCCATTTTTGTTTGCATCGTGCTTTTAAGATTACTTTTTTTATGTAAGTATTTTATTACAAGTACCATCTGTTACTATCATGTATGCTGCACACAGTAGTATGAGAAAAGTGTATTATATCATTACATATTAATAAGGTCTCCTTTCATTGTAGGGATCCTCAAGAAACTTGAAGCAAAGTCAAAAAGGAGAGACTGTGCATTGCTAGTTACATGGGCCCAAGGGATCAACCACCACCTGCACTGGTGTGCTTGAACCAACGGTGGAATGGGGGACATGGTAGTGACAAAGTGGAAGTCGATTGTAAATCATGTTTCTGACATTCACCATAACCACAGTGAGCTGTTCCCAAATTGTGAACATGGACCACTAGCAGATTGCAAATGGATTGAGAGAGAGAGAGGTGATAATCACATGAAATGCTGTGAGGTCATTGTCTAAAGTGCACGAGGCAGTTACATTCATTGTACCACCATTTGGATATTTCATCTGAATGTCTATCACTGAGTTAAAGGCTTTCTGGTGGTAGGACACTTATTCGCAGACTTTGTGACCTGTTGCATCATTGTAATGTAATCTGTAATCAGACTTTATAAAAGCAGTAATGACATGCACTGTTGTGCATGGCTGGCTTATGTTACATTCGTGGTGGACAGCCACTTTGTGATTATGCAAACCATGATCTGTGTCTGTGAAACAGATCTAAATGAGGTCCCAATCTGGTGGCAATTAATAGTGCCGTATACCATTTCTGGTGATCATCTAGACTTGGTTTGCTTTTACCATTAAAATAGCTGTGCATGTCCAATAATCAATGTGGGACCATGTGATATACATTGTCACTTGCAAATATTTCAAAAGGTGGTAATAACTTCGCTTTTGTTGATTCCTGTGCCATGACAAATATGGTGTCCATGCTGTCTATACTGCACATTGATTACTGAACCTTTTCCATTGCATGTCCATAACTGGTAACTTCTTACTTACATGTTTCTTTTCAATATTATATTGCTATAGGAAGTCACGCTCACAAGGAATTGGAAATTATACGTAACAACAACCTGCTTATGAAGGATATTGGGAAATTGTCACCATCCGAACAAACATTGGCACTAGAGTCGTTCCACAAAATAGTAATTTTGTTTGCACCAAAAATGACACATTACTTCTACAACAGCATGGAGGCCAGGTGTGTGATGTTGTTCATACTGTTATTCACTATATAGATAACAAAGAATGGTTCGGTGTGTGTTAACTACAAATTTATATACACCCATGGGGTTAAATGCTACATAAAAGAATATGGTGTGTGTAAACTTTGGGTGGCATATACAAAGGGGTTGAGCATGGCGCAGCAGTGTTGTGCCATGTGCATCCCACTGCTGCACCATAGCATGATATTCAAAAAGGTATGGTGCGCCGCACAGATCCCGAGGCGCTAGGGTGCACCACTAATGTATGCAGCGCAAGTGCAGGGGGCGTGCCCATGCATATTCCACACATCCCGATATTCGACCTGGGATGTGTAGTGCATATGCTGGTGCAACCCCTACTTGCACTGCACAATGGTGCTCAAAGTTGAGCCAAAAGGATATAGGAGCAAGGGTTGGCCACCAACAAGTGAGCTGCTGTATTGCAGGGCACAACACAGCAGCCGCCAACCGTGGGTAGCCACCTGAGCTCCGGGGTCTATCGGCGTTATGCCCCACCTGCCGCTGACCGGAGGGAGTAGGGTGGCGGGGCTCAGTGGGAGTATGGGGAGGGGGGTACCGCTGGACCATCAGGGATAATTGAAGATGCATTTACTTATACTAATGCCCGCGATTGGTCTGGAAGCAGTTCACTGGACCACCAGGGATATAGGATGTGATTTAAAATATACTTATGCCTGCAATTGGGCATTGGGCAACTGTGACGCAATGTGCAGGGGGTGTCGCTCCCTGATGGCTGCTGCCTGGCAGTGCGCCAGGCGCAAGTTGCAGGAGATCATTGC
Source organism: Neoceratodus forsteri (assembly GCA_016271365.2). NCBI lineage: Eukaryota > Metazoa > Chordata > Ceratodontiformes > Ceratodontidae > Neoceratodus > Neoceratodus forsteri. The sequence continues at coordinate 33,789,900 of JADMNL010000033.1, forward strand.
ACCTGCATGCAAATGGGGCCATAATGACATGCTAATGGCCCCAGTTGCGCCTTGCGTGCATTATGGCCCCATTTACATATCCACCGCTGAATATCATAGTTCCTGCACCTAGCACAACCACACTTGTGTTGGTGCATCCCCCTGCTCCACTCCTTCCACTTGCGCTGGTGCAGTGCCACTGCGCCATTCGCAATGCAGGAGGACAAGTTGCAATATTCAGCGGTGCTGAGCCGTGGTGCAGCTCCATTGAATATTGCACAGTGCACACCCTGGCGCATCCAAGTTGCACTGGGCTCAGCTTGCGCCCTTGCCTGGCACATTTCTTAATATCCCACCCTTTGATTGTACATAAACAGTCATATTTATTGTCATATAATTGCTGTGTAGATTTGTGCATCATCTCAGCAGTGGATGAGTCAACCCCTCTCTCAGGGCAATGGTTATGGTCTATGCTGCTTCTGTGATGGTCCAGTGATCGTCTTGTTGTTTCCGCTCTACCTACATTGCCCTCTATGTCTTCCACTATTTATAATGGCTTCAATAGTAAGGTGACGGATACAATCAAAATCAGACAAATGACAGTGCCACAGTAATTGTCACTTCAAATATATGGATTGACAAACTATGTCCATGAAGTACATATACAAAGTCGATGGGTGAAGGTGCATTGCATGGTTATTCACAGTAAGTACATTTTTTTGTGTCATTCACAGATTGCTGATTGCAGCCCTTCATTTTAATGAAAACTCAGAGAGGGCGCAGAGAGTTTGTGGAGATGGTCAGGCCATGTGGGGAATATCATTTCCAAAAGCAAGAGGTGGTGCTACTGTCATAAAGGAGATCAAAGTTCCCATTACATATGGCAAGTATATGTATGTGTGTATATATATATCTATATATATATATATATATATATATATATATATATATATATATACATACATATATATATAGATATATATAGCGGTAACCCATTCAGGGTATGCAGGTATTGGGGATTAATCAACAACCCTGGTGCATTGTAAGGCACGAGGCCATAGGGTGGGTGCCGTCATAGTGACCAGGGTGTTGATTAATACCCAATAACCACACACCCTGTTGGGGGTTGTTGCACTTATAACATGGGGCATCACCACAGGTGAAACAACACGAGGGAAGCATGATTAAGTCCTGAAACATAGGAAGTATTTTATGTGTTCTTCCACCTGCACAAGTACTGTGTTGCTGACACTGATATATATACACTGCTCAGTAATTCACCATACAGTTCACAGCATCATGCTTGTGCTGTCAGGTACAGTGTTATAATAGAAAGACTACTTGTGGTCCTGGCAGCTTTGATGCACACAGTGACAAACTGTTGCTCCCTGACACTGTATAGGAGTAGTATCATGTCCCACACCCCCTCACAGTAGCCCGCCCATTACGCCAAGGTTTAACAGCAATAGTGGCACGTGGCAGGAATGGTTACCATATACCTCATACCACCCACCTACTGACAAGTAACTCACAAGTCATAGGTTTTATATGGTGAATCTTTCTGTTACTGTTGAGAGGAACTCTACAAGCTGTTTATCACTGCCATAATGTCACCAGTGTAAAAACTTGTACAGTGTACACCGCTCAACGCCACCAACACACATGTTTATACGTAAAACAGCTGACAGATGAAATTGATGGTCGGCAGCTGTAATACCAGTTATCAAGTGCTTTAATTATTGTATAATTAATGGGCTTCTCTTTGTACCATAGGTAAACCCCGGCGTGATGTGCCATTATAAAGGACAGTTCATTACGGCAAACATGCGCACATTTTCCCTCACACTGCGCATGCGATTACCAGACTTTAGCCCTTCCTGACCCCAGTGATTGCTCGCTCTTGCCTTCCACCACTACAGTCAACCTCCAGAGGAAGTAGGCATTAACTTATTTAAAATGAAAGCTAATGTGAATGTCATGGGTGCAAAAACAATGTTTTACAAATGCTGAAATAAACATTTCAACGGAGGGCCGAAAAAGAAACCACAGCGATGCTGCAGTGGAGCCTATAATATTTTATGTAATTGCCGTGTCGAAAAAGTTAACCCAGCAATTATATAAAATTGCATTATGGGTCGGTGTGTCAACTTGAACTTCAAACACAGATGCTATTCATTAACCCCCCTAGATTCGCTTTTGACTTTAATGTAGCATCTAACTCCTCTGGTGTGTGTAAACTTCTAGTTACACACACTAACACATATTTTTTTTTATTTATTATGTCGTTCTTTGCTGCAGGATATTGTTGACTGTCAGAATATAAACATCTTTAAAGTTAAACTTGATAAATGGCTCCTGGAAAGAACATAATCCATCAATGATCCACATGTGTGGAGGACAACCTTGATGGGCTTTGGCCTTCTTTTGTCCATTCTACCAAGTAACCAAGTAACCAAGTTTAGTACACCATGTATTGAAAACCAATAACTGCTTTTTTTTTTCTTCACAAAGGTTACGTACAAGAATTGATAGACGATGTTTTTCATTTATGTGCGGAGTACCCCAGTTACAGGCTTGCAGGACTGAATAATCCTGACCATCACGTGCCCCCTCCCATTGCATCTAAGTTTGAGAAGCAAGAGAAATCGAAATTGGTATCTGAGCACAGAAGTCGCTTCAATAAGACTTGAAATTAGTGTCAGAGGCAGATTTCCATAAAGTGCGGTCAGAGAGAAATATGTATTGGGTTGCACAGTGACTGCATCAAAATTTTTTCTTAATTTGTGCCAAACAAAGGTTTCTGCACACTAACATTGTGTGTAAAACATGCAGTGACTATCATTTTTTCAATCTTGATTATCATCATATAAAATGCAATGTGCAGGCCAACAGACAACATGATGTCACTGCTTAGTGGAACTGTTTATGTAACATTCTATGTTGATTACTGATTGCTAGTAATTTGGTGCAAGATGACTGTGACAGTGGAATAACACTTGTATGGTTACTTACGTCACTTCAGTCACAGTAATACATTGTGATATTAGGTTTGCTGTTACATTTCATTTGCATGCATATCTTCAGTATGGGTATTATAAATACCCTGCATATACTTGAACGAAATCATTACATATTTGTTTATAGCGAATTATTGCATCTTTCATATTAATCATTTATTAACCTGTGCTATGGTGAAGTAATGGAATACTTTTTGGCAACTTGGGAGGCATATTCTGCAAAGATGCTGTCAGCTCATCTGACATGAGCTGGTACACCTGTCTTATGTGACCACCCGCTACTTTGAAAGTCTGTAGATGGGCAATGAGAGCTATGCTTGGCAGAGCACACACCATGAATTCTGGGACCCATGTGTCCACCAGCTGTCAAGACAATGTTGCACAGTGCATCATTTACAGCTTGCTGTCTCTGTCCTGGTAACCACAAAAAATACAGTAAAATTCAACACATCAGCTGTCAAGTCACAAGTGTGGGGACACTTTCACCCACCTAGTATGCACATTTGTATAGGTATAGTAACCTACTACCATTGTAAAATGACAGCAAAATATGCCTACCATTATTTTGAATCTGCTGTATTTTGATGACTGACGGACAAGTTTTGCTGTCCACTACTCCCCTTCCCCATTTGCTTATTCTGACCACAGTCCAAGATGTGCTTCCTGCATTGGACCTGGTCTGATTTCCACTCCCACTGTACCTGTCCCAGCTCCTGTTATGCCTGTCCTCGGTCTCTACCTCCACTAGCTCGCTAGACGTTACATTCCATGGTTGCGACACCCTTTCACTGAAATAACACGTCCTCCTCTCTCCTCTGAGCACACACACATCCACCTTAAACCCATTCCCTCTCATTTCCACATCCTTCCTCCTTTGGAGCATCATGACTGTGCCCCCCCTTATTGATCCCCTTTATATACTGTAAGATCTGTATAATGTCCTCGTGTCCCTCCTGCACTCCATGGTGTACATTTCAAGCTCCTTGAGCCTCTCCTCATAGGTCCTCTCACACACCCCACTGTTTATTTTGTTTGCCATGCTTTGGATCCTGTCTAGAACTATAATATCCATCTTTAAATGTGTTCCCCAACACTGCACACAGTACTTGAGATGTGGCCTAACAAAGCAGTTGTACAGGGGAATGATCAATTATGCATTTGTGAAGGTAATCCCCCTTGTCGATGCATACCAGCATCCTATTTGCCGTTGACGATGCACTCCCACAGGTGTCTCAGTTGACGCTCATCAGTCCTTCCCTGTGGTGTCTTCCCCCATCCAGCTCCTATCAACTCCCACAATCTGGATGTCGGAGGTATACAGTTATCTGTTGTCCATGGTCACCCCCTATACCCCTGTCTTGTCCCTCTTCATCCTCCACACCCCAGTATCCATACCCACAGCCTAGTCCTTGTTTACCTTATCCTCCTTTTTCCTCTCCCCCCTACTCCTGTACAACATCCTGTCCTTGTCCTCCCCTATTGTTAAACATTTTCAATCCCTGCGTCTTGCCCCCTCTGTCTTTCTATCAATGTCTTCCTCAGTTTCACAATCAACAGCATCATCATCATAATCATCATTCACCTCCCCCAACCCCCTCCTCTAGCAGTGTTTTTTTTTTAGCCATACCCCATCCCGCAATACCCACCCTTCCCTACATCCCTCTTGGTTCCCTGTGGACAACCAAAGTCTGTTTCCTATTGCTGTGTGAATGCCCACCTTTTGGTTCCCTACGGACAGCCTCAGCACAGTATCATGGCTGCACCACACCCTGCAGTCCCAACCACCATCCCAAACAAGACCGCTCTAGTGACATGTGAGTTGTGGGTCTTATACAGTGTAACAGTGTATTCACCACCAACAACAATTCCGTCATCCATTTCCACTGGTGTTACCATCGTGTCAGCACAGACTATAACCCAGACATCAACAATTAATTTTACTGTACACAGTCTGTATTCATGCCTCCTCATGTTATTGTTTTTTATCATTTTAAAACAAACTGTTGTTGATCAACTTATTTATGCCATTTAAGCATTTGAATGTGTAACCCATATCCCCCAGCGTTCACAATCCCAGATATACCAGCCTGCCATCATATGGCTTCCCCCTTCAGGCATAACAACTTTTTGGTTACCATTCTATGGACTCCTTACACCGTTCCCTTGTCCTGTTGCATGTAATGCTATAGTTTTGTACACCTGAAGGAGCACATCACTCCAAGTTGTGAAATTGTGAGTTATGAAAATGAATGCATAAGTTGGAATGTGTTTCAAAAGTTTAATGGTTCATATACGTTTCTCAGATAGTCATTTAGAAGTAACATGACTTTACAGTTTCTTGCAGCAATGTCACTGAACTGGATGGATAACAGATTTTGCACACAGTAACTGTCCTTGTTGAAAAACCATCGTGCAACACCTTCAAGTATAACATTAACCATTTCGATATAAATTTTAATTTTCGTGTATTACTACATGTGTCCTTTCACTTTGTTGTGCAACAAATCACAACTTTTGAAATGTTTCAGCCGTGTCTGACGTGAACATTGACTGTTGACCAAAAAGTTCAGCACATGGGCAGCATGAAGGTTAACAAGTAATGCTGTGCTTTACCTAGGAAAAAGAGAAAGTTATGGTATCAGTGTTATCAACATATAATGTTAACAGTTTAGGATTAACACATTAATAGTAAAGCAAATAGACACTTATCTATTGTGGAAGATTACTGTGAGAAGCAACAATGCAGAAACAGAGAGTTTCAGCTTTAGAACACATTAGCAGGGTAGCGTCCCACCTTGTACAGACTGACAGGCACCATGGGTGTGCCTTTGGATTGCTGACTGTAATGCTCATGCCATTCCACCACCACCCAACCCTGCAGCCAATCAGAGGCACTGAGGTGTGCAAAGGACTGCTCATCACCACAGTTCACCCCATTGTCCTGTATTGAACCTATTTCAGCATATGTCCTTATAGAGTGGGGTGACTGTAAAGCCAAACAACTCAAGCCACACCTCAACACTTGTCAGTGTCTGCAGGATAGGGTGAGGTGAAATGGCATGAACGTTATGGGCGACAACCAAAATGCATACCACAATGCCTGTCCATCTCTGCAGAGCGGAGGTGGTGTTGGCGTGAAGTTCAATACTTCACTGCCACTTCTACTCTGCATCTGTCCAAGTCCTGCATTGCCTATACCACTGGGTGCGCTTGGACCCTACCAAGGGTGTCACGGCTTGTCATCTTTTTATTTCATTGAAACAGTATCCCAAAACTAATATTTTAATTAAGTGACTCATACAGATATCTGTAACATCATAGCATAGAAACAGAAAATGAAACAGCTATGTAAATACTTCATGTGTATGTTTTGTTACAACTGAAGCTGTCCATGTCTACCAACCCACCTATAAAATTCCTGGAAACCTTTGTAGGTCTCAGAGAGGAATTTAGCCCTAGTGGCACATACAGCACAGGACGGCAAGACTTTGCGGTTACCACTTCCTAATTTCTGCCACACCCAGTACACAAATTTTCGGTATGCCATGTAACGTAGAAGCCTGGAAAATAAGTAAAATTTCAAGCAGTGAAAACCAGATGACAAAGTGTAGATGACACTACATTATGCAACACATACAGCAGCAATGCCTATGCAGTGACTGGTTAGTTGAGCATCCACCATTGAAAACAATGATAATTTCTGTAATAAAATGGAGTATGTGACTAAATTTAAAAAGTAATTATTATGTATTATTTTTATTATTGTCATTATTTGACCAGAGGGACAGGGTAGTGTGGAAGGAGGGAGGGGCATCAGTCTATATAAGGGATGAAATAAGTTGCACAACAGAGGAGTTGGAGGAAGGGGAGGAGGAGGAGGAGGAGGAGGAGGCATTATGAATTAAGTCAAGGTCCACTACAGACACAAATGTTGTGTTGGTGGTGGTTTAAGGACAGGGACCTCTTCTCACAAGTATTGAAAGATGCTGGGAAAAGAAAGGTGGTAATTGTGGTTGACTTCAGCATGCCCAAGATGGAGTGGAGCACACCATCCGCAACATGTGGTGAAACTAAGGAGATCAAATAAAGCTTGCAGACTGTGGGCTTCTGACTCAGGACATCACTGAACCAACAATAGCTGAGGACATTTTTGATATGCTGCTCACAAATAAGGAGCATGTACATGAAATAATGATTATGCAGAACCTGCCTGTCGGTCACCATTGCACAGTATGGTTGCCCTTTGATATGCACTGGCAAAGCATGAAGAGTAATACCAAAAACTTGGATTTCAGGAGGGAGGAACTCAGGAAAACTGGCATCACAGCAGGCAAGGGGGTGGAACAAAGGTGGTCCATCATTTGGAAGAAATACAGTTTTCCATCGATGGGTGCGTTACGGCACAGTGAAAGCACAGAAGCACAAAAGCACACAGCTGGTTCACTTCTGGGGTTGCCAAGACAATAAGGGAAAAGAGGTTTGAGTATGGAAAATTAATGAAGACAAAGAGAGATGTGTAGAGGGCAAATTACCTAAGGTTTGCGAGTGACAAAAGTAAAAATGGTCTCATTAAATACGAGGTGCATGGGGAATAAGTTTTCAGAGTTGCAGGAATTGATGGCAGAGGGTGAGGTGGGCATAGCTGCCATTATTGAGACATAGTCAACCAGGCACCATCACTGGGACTTAACCATGCAAGGGTAAACAATATTCTGGAGGGTAGCCTGTGATGTGGGTGCCTGTACAAGGGCGCCATCTGAAATGGCAATGCCTTCACGGTGAAATCCCGAATGGCGATGGGGAGGGTGACCAGATGTGGGGGTGGGCGAATTGAGCAACACAATGTCGCTAAATGTGCACGTGCACACGGGGGGAGCAAGCACAGTGATCATGGGCTGGGAGTGAGTGAAGGGGATGTAGGGGTGGCGCTGCGGTGGGCTGCAAAGCAGCACCATGGTGTTGGGGGTTTGCCTGCGGCTGGGGTGGGTGAGGTACTGGGTTTGGGACTGGGCGCTGGTGCTATTTTATTTCGCCTGGCCCAAACCTTTATTTTTCATGCTTTGCCCCCCCCCACAGACATCCACCCCACTGGAGTTGAGAACTTTAGTAGGGGGTGGGGGGTGAAGCACCTCAGGCGCCATTCTTCTCTCAGTATCGAGGGTATCAGAGTGACGAAAAGATTTCACCACTCTCACATCGTGATAATGACAAGCGCCATTAGGCAGTCGCTGTCATCACATACAACCATTCTGGAGGGATACAGATAAAGGGAAGGTGGGAGGAGTTGCCGTTTACGTAATGGAAGGGTTCAGATGTAACAGGAAAGATGGGGACGAGGGCAGGTCTGAAGTAATCTACCTGCAACTACACAGACAGAAAGGGACCAAGATCTGTCTTTGGGTTGTTTATTTATTTATTTATTTTTGCAAACTCTATTTTTCACCCACCATCACTGAACTCTCTCTGGTGACTTCCCTGGTGCACTCTCTACCTCCTTGCATTGCCTCCCTTACCTGTCACCGCTCCTCTCCAGCGTGGGGCATCCCCCAGGTCTGCCCTCCAGGGAAGGGTTGCCCCGCCCAGGGTGCTCTATCTTATAGTACTGAGCAACCGGGCGGGGGGAAGCGGAGGGTACTTGGGCCCGACTCCAGGAGTGTGGAATGCGAGGAGAAGCGCCATCGCCTATCAGTGGTGGAGGGGGGGTTTCTATGTAGTTACATTCCCTGTGGAGCCCATCAACCATGGCAACACCTGCCATGGCTACACCCCCCTGACATACGCCTGCGGCGCTCGTTCGGCTACCCCCCGGCCTCCGCCAGAGGTCGCTCATTGTGCGATCGCTACCCCAACCCTCCCCGAGGAAGAGAGAGCAGTCCTCCGGACGCTCAATCTCTTCCTCCAATGCTGACCCCCCCAGCCACCTGGGCTCGTTCCTGAACATGGCGGAGGTGTGGCGGCCAGCGCCTCAACCCTCAGCACCACCAGGCCGTCTTTGTGGGTCGTTTATAGGATATAATATCATGTAGTGATCTGAAACATTGATTAAAGCATTTCTCTCAATTATATTCATGTTATTGTAGACACCATGTTAGAAGCACAATAACCCACGATAGGGTGAGCGGTTATGTAAGCAATAACCCACTTCAGGGTGTGCAGTGATTGAGGATTAATCAACACCCCGGGTGCATTGTGAGGTATGAGGCCGCAGGCCAGTTGTCCTCACAGCACCTGGGGTGTTGATTAATCCCCAATAACCGCACACCCTGGAGTGGGTTTTTACATTTATAACATGGGTTATGTTTACCCAATAAAAGATCATCTAAAAAGGTGTTTTTTTGCTGTATAAACCGCAAGAAAGGTGATGTATCTTGCCGCCTTGCAGAAGAGTCCCCACAAAATACTGTATTTTCCTGATGTAATGAACATAGAAATGTCACAGATACACCACCTAGATGATTAGTGACATTTCTTCTGCATCACACTGTCCCCTGCCATGCCTATAAGGATTACTGTAACCCCCACCCCCGACAGGTACACATGCATGAAAAATACAGATGGTGAGCATTTGCCAGTTGGAGCAGACACAGAATGTAGGAGACCAGAGAGAGGCAGTGCAGATTGCAGGAATTCAACACTCACCCAATTCCTGGCAGCTGCCTCTTGCACTCTCTGACATGCTTCACTGTTCCTCTCTCTCTCTCTACCACACCATTGCAAACTCGATGTCTCCGCTGTCTTAGCTACATGTGCGGTGAAGGGATAGGGCCAAGCCACAAAGCTGCATCACGCTCGCATTGCGCTACTACACACTGTACCTTACAGAACAGATCAGAGCACCACCATTAACTGTCACACCGAACACACTGTGTGTCTTTACGTCTGCTTGTCAGCTGCTGCTCAGTCACCATTTTTCATCTGATCGGAACTTTGAATCTAAAACAACTGACAGCGGGTTGGACACCTCGTCGGATACGAAGCTGCCTGACTGTTGAAAGCTTTAAGTCAGAATTAAAAACTTATTTATTTCAAATGGCATATGGGGAGTGATTTACTGTATTTCATTGTAATTATATTGTTATTGCTGCTGTTGTGTTATATGTATGTATTTTGTATGTATTTTAATTGTTTTATCTGTACAGCGCTTTGATATTGAAAAGCGCTTAAAAATAAATTTTTACTTACTTACTTACTTACACTCGAGAGAACAGGGGTGTAGGAGATTAGCGGGGAGGGCAGGTTGATGGGTAAGCATCTCAGTCTGTGTCTCTACATCTACAAATGTGCAAACCAGGGGCTGATGGTAGCAATTTTACTCAACTCCATCAATGTGGCCACTTGGAGACTTGTCCCGGCTACAGTGCCCAGAGGTCCAGGGGATGAGTGGGTGGGAATTTCTGTGCGTCTCACCTGGGGGACGAACAGAGGAGATGCAGGAGCACAGAGGCACTCTACAGGCTCGCTGTAAGGGATGATGAAGCCACTGTGCACAAAGTTTTACCACTGCAGGCATTGTTGGTGCACTGTCTGTGCTACAGTACATGACAGGTATGTGTTACAGGGGGATCACTCACTCAGCAAGTAAAACAATGGCTGCCTGTGACACTGAATTTCCAGCACAGTAACGAGACTCTCACTGAAACTTACGAGTATTACCTATATTTTGGTTGAAGAATCATGGTAAGAAAAAGACAATGACAGAAACTTAACAGTTACACTCACTCATTGGTGCTTTCATTATCACCAAAGGGGCCGTCAACCTCTATATATTCGTACAAACTGGACTGGAGAACATCTTCCTCCAAGCAACAGCTCTTGAAACCCTGCACATCGGTGATGCAGCGGATCTCTTCTGACATCTCAAATTTTTCCGACACTGCACAATAGAATCAGCAGCACCGGTTCTCAGTTGGTGATGGCATTACTTGGCAATTACCACAGCTGCACCTGAAATGTAAATAAAGCAGTTTAAAGAATAATGGAGTAGCATTTCTGTACAGAAATTAATTAAACAGTTTGATCACAAGTGAATGTCATCCATTTATGCCAGTGTGCACATACACCACCCTGTATCACGACACATGACACAGTGTAGCATGAGTACAGAATGAGCATCTTTCAGGTGCAACACACATCATGTGAAGAACATAATGGGATATGCTATCTGAAGTAACAGAGCATAGCAATTAACATAACACAGTCAATGGAAATAGCATCAGCACACAAATTGTTCTAACAAACACAGTAATACAATCCATACAAAGAATTTTGTATGATGAGAACAATATCATCATCAGGAAGGGATGTTGAGTACTGTTCCTTGCTGATAGTGTCACTACACAATAGTAGGGAGGGCTGGGGGGATACTGGGATGTATAGGGAGAGGTATCAACAGCAGAAAACAACAAGTTGTTATCGCTATGTACAGACAGTTGGTGAGACACCGTCTGAAGTACTGCGTCATGTTCTGAAGACCACATATCTGCAAGGACATAGACAGGATGCAGGAAGTCCAGAGCAGGGCAACAAAAATGGTGCAGGGTCTGCAAGAGAAGCCATACGAAGAGAGACTAAAGGAGCTTAATATGTATACCCTTGAGGAAAGGAGGGAGAGGGGGGACATGATAGAAACTTTTAAGTACCTCAGTGTATTTAACAAAGTCCACAGAGGGTAGCATATTTCAGAAAAAGAGATGGGGAACAAGAACAAGGGGACACAATTTGAAGATATGGGGGGGGATCGGCTCTGAGGAAGTATTTCTTCACAGAGAGGGTGGTGGGCGCATGGAACCACCTTCCGGAGGAGGCTGTGTGGTCAAAAACTGGTGGCAGAATTCAAGAATGCATGGGACAGTCATAAGGCAATTCAGGTGGGGGGTAGGAAGAAATAGGCTGTTGGTCAACTAGGATCTGTAGCTTATCCAGTAGATCGAGACGTGGGAAGACTAAATGGGCAAAGGGGTCCTTATCTGCCATCAAAGTCTATGTTTCTATGTTGTGGTGAGGGGTAAAACATTCACTAAAATTACCATCAACACCTGCATCAGTTCAATTTCAGTTGCTTACCATCTGTTTCCCCCCGCACACCACTCGTCAGAGAAAAAGGGAGTTGTAGTGTCACTGTGCCTACTGTGTCAAATAAATTCAATACTTAAAATAAATATATACAACTTCAATGGGCATATCACAGTGCATGGCTAGGGAAAAGGGCATGCAACACAGAACTGCAGTATTCAGAATAATTTATGTGCGAGTCTGTCACTGCATGGTTCACAGAAACACCTATTGAAACACCTGCAGCGAGGAATGGTGATGCAGTATTGGAAAAGGTAGCACGTTGTCCCTACACACAATAGCAGCAGTACACAATATCAAGGGAACAACAAATATCAGACTTTGACAGATTCAGTGACATTAATGGAACAGATGTATGAAGTGCCAACAGTCTTGTATTTAACCATGGTGAAGTACCCTCAGGTGCAATGTATTCAGGATTCCGCATTACACATGTCTGTCTGTGATGAGGATAGGAACAGATGTGTGTGCACTGCCTCTGCACTGTAAATATCCTGGTAGTTGTGATGCCAGGCTGTGCTAACTCTGATGAGTGCTTGTTGTGGACAGAGGACAGTGCCTAGTATCTTGCTTTGTGTTGTGCAAACAGTAGAGAACAGCTAGAATATGCAAGATGGCACACATGGTGCCAGTGCGGGGATTACCTGCAGCAGCAGCAATGATTACTTGGATGTCTGATTTACTGATATGCACCGCCATTCAATATTGAGAAATGTACTTCACGTGCACATCATTGTTATTGGTAGTGGCCATGGGGGGGGAATGGCAAGGTTGTGAAATGTGAGATAAATACTGCTGTTGTCAAACTTCAGTGTCAAAAAAGAAAATATAAGAGATGGTGTACCATTCAGACAGCTCCATGCCACATCCCTCGTCGCCACTGTCAGGATGGTTATCAGACCAATTCGCTGTGACTGAAGGCGAGTCGGGAGCATCTGCTAATGGCTCAAAGCAGTACGGGACCATATGGGTCCCAGAGGAACCAGCAACACAGGACAGCACTGCGATTTCGTCTTCTTCTTCTTCAGAGGACATAGCTGACTGGAAGGATAGTCGCACACCCTATGATGTCATCATGCATGCACCCGGTGACATTTACATCCGATGTAAACACAGGGAAGTGAGAGTGTGCAGCGCAAGACGTGCAGACTTTCAAAACTTCAATTTAACAACAATGCCAACACAGAACAGGCAGAAAACCTCAGCAATCATCAGGAAACAAGGTAGGACAACAGCTTTGGGGATATTGTATGTGCTGTAACATTTTCCTTTTTATTGTATATTAATGTTGGGACCTCGCTGAAAATGAGCTTTGCTCAATCGAGATTATCCTTTATTCATTTTTATTATGAATAAAAACATTTTACTACTACTACTACTACAAATTATGAAAATGACCAAGCGTGGCATTTGATCTTTAAGAAGTTTAGCAAACATTTTGTAATATATTTGTCTGCCCCCGGTGTTATTTGAATGTTTGTGGTGTAATGAGTGCTTGATTGAAACGTCTCACCATCAAGCACATGCATGTAGATGGTACGTTTTTTATTTGTGGTGATGTCAATGGTCTCATCAGCAAGGATCCAGTGCTTTCCTCATAACCCATACCAACGAATTGAGCATGTTGTTGGCCATAGTTTCAGAGCTGTAAGTTGTTTTCTGCTCACCCTGCATGGTGGATTTCTTCACATTCGGACATTGCAAATCTGACAAGAATCCAATTAAGGATTCAAACTTGTGCATAGGAAGGTTTTCCTTGCACAACCAGTAGACTGTTTTTAGTCTAACAATGATGGTGCTTTCTTTTTCACATATTGCTTTATTGACTGCTTGAACAAAGTCACCTTTCATGCCCCCGCAACAACCACCATCTTGTGATCTCCCGAATCAGCATGCCTTTGCAATGTGCTGGTTCAGAAATTGTCTGTGCCATTACCAGTTAATGAATTATTTTTACCATGTTTAGTACACAATGAACAAACAGTTCATTCTATTTTCTTGTGCATTGTACTGAAGCCAGCTGTAGTCACACAGCCACTGTCTCCTGAAATTTCTTTTAATGACAGTTTTCCCTTCTTCGTCCTGCATTGTACTACTAGAAGGTTGGTCACTGTCACATGTCAAGACCTCAATAATTGATGTGCTACAACTAGTGCTAGGTTAATCTGTGGTGGTAGTTGTTGTTTTTTCACTGACATCCTTCTCAATAGCGGTAATACTGGACTCTACAGTTTTTTTGGCCCATGGCAGCCATACCTGCCCAGGTAACAGCATGGCCTTCCATTTTATGTTGCTTGCACGCATGTGCAAGAAACATAGTGCCATCATCTGAGTTTTTGGAGGTGTGGCAGCCCTCTTCCAATTCAGTCAGTGTGTTTGCAGGCGCAGCCGCAGTTCTCCAATGGCTGCTGGAGCTGTCTATGACAGCAGTTGAAAATGCAGTTGAGTACAGTTGAAAAGGGGAGCTACACTTCAGTGAGCAGCAATAAGATATTGTCTGCTCATGCGCGCTCCCCTACACACACACACACACACACACACACACACACACACACACACACATGCACGCATACTGCGTACTCACTTCCGCACACACTGTATAGCTGGCGGGGTGCCCAATCCCCGTCGGCTGTGATGCGCTTCCCCAAAACAGAGTTCTACATGCCACACTGGGTGCCACTCCAGCATGGCTACACATCCCATATAACCCACGTGAGGGTGCCCAATCCCCGTCTGCTGCACTGTTCCCCCCCAGAGAGTACAGGTGCCACGCTGGGAGCCCACCCCAGCGGGTAACAGATGCTATCGCCGGCGGGGGTGCCAAATTCCCATCAGCCCACACCCCCAAACAGCTGTCCTTGTGCCATCAGAGAACCACCCCAGCGTGGCAAATGTCCCACGTCGTCGTCCTTTTTAAAAAGAAAAAACATGAAACACAAATACAGTTCAACACTGTCTCTGCCCCCACCAGCGCCCACCCACTGTGTACCCTGCCTCCCCACACCCCCTCACTTCATACTTACCTCCGGACTCTGGCACGACGATCTTTGGTGGACCAGGAACACGTCTGCACTCTTCAAAGCCAACCGCGAACTGAGGAAATGCCGGTAAGGTGTATAATGTAATAAATAGGGTTTTTTCAACTTTGCTGCATATCTCAGGCATTTTTTGGAATTTTTGCACCAAATTTTCAACATGGGGTTTTTGGGACCCCTTCTCATGAATGCTCTCACTGTCATGGTGTTATTCAGGCCCGAACAGTGATTTCGCAGTCACTGCACGAAATCACCTTTCAGCACTGACTAATGAAATGACACTGCCAGTGTTCACAAGGTGGGCTCTCAAAATGGCAATGTTGAAAATTTGGTGGAAAAATTCCTAAAAATTACTGTTTTACGAGCGTGCGTTGTGCAGTTCCTACACATGCTCGTAAGTTCGCAAATTTTCAATATTTTCACTCTAGATTTTCAACATTGTCATTTTACCACACCTCTTTATGAGCAGTACAGCTGTCATTTTTCACATCTTGCCCAAAACGTGTTTCCGCCCATGTAGAGCACAATGGCTCAGTTGGTGTGTGAAATCACTGTATGGGACACATTAAGAAAATCACAGTGACACCGTTCATGAGCAGATGTCTTAAAATGGCTAGGTCCCAGTTCTTTTTAATGTCTTCGTCAGTGACATTGCAGAGGGACTGGAAGGAAAAGTATGCCTTTTTGCAGATGACACAAAGATCTGCAACAGGGTTGATACACAAGGAGGCGTGGAAAGGATGAAAAGTGACTTGGCAAGGTTGGAGGAATGGTCAGAAGTATGGCAGCTAGGATTCAATGCAAAGAAGTGCAAAATAATGCACCTGGGAAACAAGAACCCAGAGGAAGAATACACAATGGGTCGGGAGGTAGTAACAACAACAAAAAAGGAAAAGGACCTGGGAGTAATCATATCAGATGACCTTAAGGTTAGCAAGCAATGTGAGAAGGCAGTAGGGAGGGTTGGGGGTATACTGGAATGTATAGGGAGAGGCATCAGCAGCAGAAAACAGGAAGTTGTTATCCTCTGTACAGACAGTTGGTGAGACCCCATCTGGAGTACTGTGTCCAGTTCTGGAGACCCCGTCTCTGCAAGGACATAGACAGGATAGAGGTAGTCCAGAGGAGGGCAACTAAAATGGTGCAGGGTCTGCAAGAGAAGCCGTATGAGGAGAGACTAAAGGAGCTTAATATGTATACCCTTGAGGAAAGAAGGGAGGGGGACATGATAGAAACTTGTAAGTACCTCAGTGGAATCAAAAGTCCAAGAGGGTAGCATCTTTCAGAAAAAGAGACTTGCAAGAACAAGGGGACACAATTTAAAGATAGAAGGAGGGCGGTTCAGGGGCAATGTGAGGAAGTATTATTTCACAGAGAGGGTAGTGGATGCATGGAACAGCCTTCCTGAGGAGGTTGTGGGGTCTAAAACTGTGGGAGAATTCAAGAATGCATGGGACAGACATAAGGCATTCTTGTGGGGGGTAGGAAGAAATAGGCTGTTGGTTAACTAGGATCTGCGGCCTATCCTGTAGGTAGGGAAAGAGGCAGACTAGATGGGCCAAGTGGTCCTTATCTGCCGTCAAAGTCTATGTTTCTATGTTGAAAATTTGGTGAAAAAAATCCTAAAAATGACTGTTTTATGAGCCTGCGTTGCGCAGTTCCTAGGCATGCTCGTAAGTTTTTGACTTTTCAACATTTTCACTCCAGATTTTCAACATTGTCATTTTACCACACCTCCTTATGAGCAGTACAGCTGTCATTTTTCACATCTTGCCCAAAATGTGTTTCCGACCATGTAGCGCATAATGGCAGTCGGTGTGCTAAATCACTGTATGGACACTTTAAAAATCACAGTGACACTGTTCATGAGCAGAGGTCTTAAAATGGCTATGTTGAAAATTTGGTGACAAACTTCCCTAAAAATTACTGTTTCTGGTGTGCATTCGCAGTTCATGCCTTTCGTAAGTTTGCAGTACAATATTTGCACTCCACTGACTTCCAAATACCTACACAGCACATAGAAGCAAGCAACATTCAGCATTGACAAATGCTTGTTTTACCAGCAGCAGACATTGTATGTTTGTATAGTTCTTACTAGAAAACAGAAGAAATGTGATTACTTGAAGCAGTACTAACAGGGGTCACAGTAGGGAACAGGCCTTTTTCCTAAATGTCAGCAGCAGGCAGGGTATGCCAAAAAACTGGGTGGACGAGGCTTGTGACACACAGTGAGTTTAAGCCAGGTAACTTTTTTTTTCTGGCTGCTGAGACGTCAGAAAAATTTGCATTGACTGGAGAGAGACTATCTGGTTTATTTTTTCAAGTCCAAACTTAATAGGTTTAAGAGTGTAAAATACACCACCAGAAAGACAGAACAGCAGAATAATATACAGTACTTAAAAAGTAGAGTGAGACCACCACAGTAGGCCAGCTAGGCAGAACAAATGTGTTGTCCCTTGTGTAATTATCACAGATCAACAGGAAGGGCACATGAGCCCGTCAGGGATGTATTTTTTTTTCTTTCCCTAAGAAGTCACAAAGTATGCAGAGAAACTGTCAGGTTTATTTTTTCGAGCCCAAACCTATTAGGTTTAAGAGTGTAAAATACACCAGAATGTAGAACAGCAGAATAACATGAAGTACTAAGTAGAGTGACCACGTCCGTGACCACAGTAGACCAGTTAGGCACAAATTTGTTGTCGCTTGCGTAATTATTTCACAGATCAGCAGGAAGGGCAAATTTGCATGTCGGGGATGTATTTTTTTTTCTTAACCTAAGAGAGACTGTCTGGTTTATTTTTAGAGGTTTTATACAGATATGGAACACCACACAAGGCAGAGGCAGGCAACACTTGATGTCAGTTTATTTTATAGATAGTGAACTGGCTGCAGAAGCTGTGTGTCTTTCACTTGACTTCTCAGTCTGTGACCAAGTCACTTGCAAGGCTGAGACCAGAAATAGACATTTTTTTTTCCGTGTATTAACTCCCACTTTTTGTGAGACTTGCTACAACACCCAAAACCCCGTTTTAACATTGAAACATGATCAAGTTCTGACAAATTCTGACAAAGGTTTTTTGTAATAATAGCAGGCAGGGTTAAAAGTTATCTAATAATCTCTCCTGAGACAGATAACTCCTGGCAGGCTAAATAATTCTCTTTTCTGTAGTCAGAGTGGTCTGTTCATTTAAAGAGTACACTGAAGTTTCATATTCATTTAGGCTTACTCTAAAAAAAAACAACTTACAGTTAACTGCCATGCCTGTATGTAATACAACATCCTGTCCAACATTTTTTACTTCACAACAAAATGACGCAGCATCGCAGATCAAGATCTATATATAAATCATGCCGGCAGCCACCCAAGAAAAGGTCCAAGCACTGCAGTAACATTTTTTTCATTCTTTTAGCTAACTTCAGGGGCATTGGGAGCAACTGCCACGATGCAACAGTCTCCTCAGAAATTTAAATCTGAACTGCATAGTCTCCTTGCACATGTGCTACCGTTTCCCTTCTTAGTGTGTCACGTGAATCGCAGAAAGCACAACATGTAGTACACTGTTAGTGTAGGTGGAGACTACGCAGCTCGGTGCCTGACCCCCTCTCATACCCTCTCCCCCTAGCCACACAGACTCAGCCCATCGTTCCCATCACACCCACCTCAACAAAACGCCGTCTGTCATTCGCGCTGGCAACTCTTGTGGGCGTGATGGCTTCTGGATACATTTCGTGCCAGCAGTGCCTCTCTCTGCCCCCGTGGCTGGCGCATCTTGCAACAGACCTCTGTCCTGATCTTTCTCCTCCATGCAGGCAGTACATAATCCTCAGGGCACAGCTTAAGGAATTAGGTGTGCCCAGGAAGTCCTGCCCATGTGCAGAAGTATTCTGTCTTGGTGAAATTAGTCAAAATGTTCCAGAGTTGGCCATATTTCCGGGACTTGCCGATGCCTGCTAACAGTGCAATTCAGCGTATCAGTGTCCCACTGCTGCATAAAAAATGGTGACATTTAAAGAAACAGCATGCCAAATGAGCGATCCCATGGCCAAAAATGAACCCTGCTGGCATATGCAGTGCAGATGATCGGGGATGGGCAGCTGCAGTACAGCTGCCCCTTTCTTCAGGGGGTCAGGGTATCCCCTTAAGAGGGGGCTGGCAGTGATAGGTACCATAGCTTTGGGGTTGCTTACTGTCACTGCAAAACTTTGTGGATACTACTGCACTGATATACATAGGGGGACCTCCCCTCATTTGCATAGGCGCAGCGGTATTATAGTGCTTTGGTGATGCAGGGTTGCACTGGTAATCAAGGGGCTTCTGAAAATGGGTGGGCTGGGAGCGCCAGTGTGAATCTGGGTTAACGTACCCACTAACCCCATTAGTGGGTGTGGCAGTCAATGATAATCTAGCCCAATATGTTTGCTTTGCTTATGCATGCAAGTAAATAAAAAAGAGTATATTACCAGTACTAAGACATGCTTTTCCAACTAACTGCAAAAAATGGAGAAACATAGAGATAGCAGTTCATAAATAAAAGAAAGAAACAGAATTCAGACTTCCGGTGTAGTTAAATAATGACTGAACCTAACCCTTTGGGCTAGTGCCATTGGGTTCAGTCATTATTTAACTACGCTGCACATTTGAATTCTGTTTCCTTAACCTTTATTTTATGAACTGCTTTGAGCGCTGCCCCATGTGCATTTCTCTGTTTGTTTTTCTAGCATGCACTTACTCAGTCCCCTAGGACACTCTTCACCTGTTTGTCTCTAACTGCAAAAATTGAGGCATTTTTGTGTGTCTTTATGCAGAAAAACATATAAATCCTATGCAATCTTGAAACTTTCTCTTTTGTCAGCTGTAGAATATGGTTGTGAATCTAGAATAAATACAGAAATATCAGTGCTGCCATGCTCTTTTTTTGGTTGCATCTGCTTTGAAATTGGCAGTCTATATGCTGTCTGAATCAGGCCAAGAGTCACTATAAAGACCCAATTATAAAACAAGCATCTGTCAGTGCTGAATGTTGTCTTGCTGGCATTTGCATTGGTAGTGCAGGAGTTAGAGTTGCATAATAGGAATGGCAGTGAAGTAATGAACTGATGCCAACCCCAACCCCACCCTGCAGAGACCAACAGGCATTGGGGTGTGCCTTTGGGTCGTCAGCTATAATGTTCATGTCATTTTACCTCACCCTACCCTGTAGACACTGACAAGTGTTGTGGTATGCTTTGGGGTCTTTGGGCATTATACCTACCCAATTCCATAAGGAAATATGCTGAGGTGGGTGCAGTATAGGAGAATGGGGTGAACTTTGGGGCCGAACACTCCAAAGCACACCACGATGCCTGTCACTGGCTGCAGGGTGGGGGTGGAGGTGGAATGGCATGAGCATTACAGCCAATGATCCCAAGGCACACCCCTGACACCTGTCAGTCTGTACAGTGTAGGGTGTTATAGTTGGAAACCCTAACACCATAGGTGTGTGTTGGTATTTTCACTCCAAATTTTCAACATGGGCTTTTTGTGACCCCACCTCATGAAGAGCGGCACTATCAGTTTGTTAGCTGAAAGGTGGTTTGCACAGCGGCTATGCCATTTGGTGAGACAGAGATGAAAACGCATTTTGGGCAGTAAGTGAAAAATGATAACTGTATTGTTCATGAGGAGGTGTAAAAAAATGGCAACGCTGAAAATCTGGAGTGAAAATATTAAAAATGGAAGTCATTAACATGCATATAAAGTGTGCAACACACGTCCGTAACCCAATTATTTTGGGGATTTTTTTAACCACATTTTCAACATAGGCATTTTGGGACCTTCCCTCATGAACAGTGGCATTGTGAGTTTGTTAATTTGTCCCAAAAATTGATTTCCCACAGCGACCATGCCATTGTGCACCACAGGTGTGAAAACACTTTGGGGCAGGATGTGAAAAATGACAGCTGTACTGTTCATAAGGAGGTGTGAAAAAATGCCAGTGTTGGAAATGTGGCATGAAAATATTGCAAATTTGTGAAGTTACAAGGGTGCATGGAAACTGCACAATGCACGCTTGTAATACAGTAATTTTATGGACTTTCATCACCAGATTTTCAACATAGGCATTTTAAGACCTCTGCTCATGAACAGTGTCACCGTCATTTCCCCAAACTGTCCCGAAAACTGATTTCGCACAGTGACCGCGCTATTCTGCGTCGGACATGCGAAAACACATTTCAGCCAGGATATGTAAAATGACAGCTGTTCATATTCATTAGGAGGTGTGGAAAAATGCCAATTTTATAAATCTGGAGTGAAAATATTACAAATTCACGCAGTTACGAGTGTGCGTGGAAACTGCACAACCACCATGCTCATAAAACAGCCATTTTTTTGATGTTTTCCACCAAATTTGCAACATAGGCTTTTGAGAGCCCCCCTCATGAACACTGGCACTGTTGTTTCATTAATCAGTCCCAAACGGTGATTCCGTGCAGTGACAGCGAAATCACCTTTCGGGATGGAATAACGCTATGACAGTGACTGAATTCATGAGGAGGGGTCCCAAACCCCATGTTGAAAATCTGGTGTCAAAATTCCCAAAAATGCCAGAGATATGCACCAAAGTTGAAAAAACCCTATTTATGCCATTATACAGCTTACCAGCATTTTTTCAGTTTACGGTTGGCTTTGAAGAGTACAGACGTGTTCCCAGTCCACCGAAGATCATTGTGCTGGACTCTGGAGGTAAGTATGGGGTGAGGGGGGTGTGGGGAGGCAGGATGCACAGTGGGTGGGTGTGGGTTGTGGGAGGGGGCAGGGAGACTGTGAGGGACCATTTTCTTTCTTACAGTGTAAAAAAAAAGGGAACATTGTGGGACGGTTTTTGTTTTTTCAGGCACATTTGGCATGCTGGGGTGGGCTCCCAGTATATCACCTGATTGTTTTGGGGGGGCCGTAGCTGACAGAGGATTGGGCACCCCTGTCGGCACATGGGGGGGCAAGAGCTGAGGGGGATTGGGCACCATGCCTAGGCACACAGCAGATGGGGAGGAGACATTTTGCCGATGGGGAGCAGGCTCCCCCGTCAGCTAAATAAACAGGGATGGGTGGACTGTAGCCAATGGGGATTGGGCTCCTCATCGGCAAAGAAAGACTGTTGGGGGAGCGCATGATGCCAAGGGGGATTGGGAACCTCGTAGGCACACACTTGAGGTCATTATGCTTACGGGAAGGTGGGCTCCCCCATCGGCAAATGAAGTGGGTTGGAGAATGCGACACGGGGGATGGGGCAACCCTGTCACCATGTTTACATTGGGAGGCTGTGCTGCTACAATGAGAAGCTTGCTTCTCATTGCAGCATACGTTTTCTTAGATGTGGTCACCACATTAAGCCTTGCTGGTGTGGTGCCTGCGTGCTGTCTTACTGGAGAATGAGGGATACACCTACTGATGCATGCCCTGCCTTTGCCCATAGTGACTGCACCTCCAAATCTGCTCCTAATGCAATATGTTGGCTGGTGCACAAGCCAACATAAAACTGGTGTAAAATACATTATAAAAGCAGGGCCTCACTACATTGGGATATCACATCTCACCTCTAGTGTACTGGGGAAATGCAGTATAAGCAAGCATTTGTCAATGCTGACAGTGGCATCGGTAGAGTTGAACAGATGCATAATAGGAATGACAGTGAAGTAAGAAAGTGACTTCAACCTCACATCACCCTTCAGAGACTGACAGGCACCTAGGTGTGCCTTTGGGCATCTGCTATAACGTTCATGGAATTTCAGCTCACCCTACACTGCAGTGCAACAAATATCGCGTTGTGCCTTGGGGTCCTCGGGCCTTACGCTCACCCCATTCGGCCATAATGCTCATGGCATATTACCTCACCCTATCCTGCAGACACTGACAAGTTGTGAGGTGTGCCTTGGGGTGTTTGGCTCTGCAGTCACCCCATTTCATAAGGGCATTCACTGAAATGGGTGCAGCATAGGAGAATGGGGTAAACTGTGGGGCCAAAGATGGGGTAAACTGTGGGGCCAAAGAATCCAAGGCACACCTCGATGCCTGTCAGTGGCTGCAGGGTGGGGGGGATGGTATGGCGTGAACATGACAGCCGGCAATGCAAAGGTGCACCCCTGACACCTGTCAGTCCTTACAGGGTGGGACGTTAGGATTAGAAACCCTAATGCCCCAGCCGTTTGTTGGTATTTGCACTACAAATTTGCAACACAGCATTTTTGTGGCTGTGACCCCCACCTCATGAAAGTATTTGAGATCTCTTCTCATGAATAGTGGCACCGTGATTTTGTTAATCTGTCCCGAATGTTGATTTCTCACAGCGATCCGTGCCCTTCTGCACCAGAAGTGGAAAAACACCATTCAGGCAGGATGTGAAAAATGACAGCTTTACCATTCATAAGTAGGTGTGAAGAGATGGCAGTGTTGAAAATCTTGAGTGAAAATATTAAAAATGCTCTAATTTACGAGCATACGTACAAACTGCGCAATGCACACTCGTAATGCAGTTCTCTAGTGGAATTATTTCGCCAAATTTTCAATATAGGCATTTCGGGACCTCTGCTCATGAGTACTGTCACTATGATTTTCTTCATCTGTCCTGATCATTGATTTCCCACAGCGACCGCGCCATTGTGTGCCAGTTGTGCGAAAACACATTTTGGGCAGGATGTGAAAAATAACAGCTGTACTGTTCATAAGAAGGTGTGCAAAACTGACAATGTTGAAAATGTTGAGTGAAAATATTACAAAATCTCAAAGTTGCAGTACGAGTGCACGTGGAAACTGAGCAACGCAAGCTTGTAACATACTCAGTCTGTGGACTTTTGTCATCAAATTGTCAACATAGGCATTTTAGAACCTCTATTCATGAACACTATCACTGTGATTTTCTTACTCTGTCCTGAACACTGATTTCTCACAGCGGCCACGCTATTCTGCGCCAGTAGTGTGAAAACACATTGGGGGAAGGGGCTGCAGACTGCGAAGGATCGTTTTCTACTTTACAGGGTAAAAAAAAAAAATTGCTGGAAGGTTTTTACAGGCACATTTGACACGCTGGGGTGGACTCCCAGCATGTCACCAGCTTGTTTTTTTCCAGCGGGGGACTGGAGCTGATGGGAATTGGGCAACCCGTTGGCAAATAAAGAGTGTGGGGGGGTATGATGCCGATGTGGATCAGGCTCCCCCATCAGGAGATGAACTGGGGAGGGGGGCATGATGTTGCTGACAGGGGGATTGGGCACCCCCCATGTTGAAGTTTTTTTTTTTTTTACAGGTACATTGACACACTGGGGTGGGCTCCAAGTGTGTCACCTGCATAGGTTTTTTTCAGGAGGGGAGTGTAGCTGATGGGGATTGGGCACCCCTGTCGGCAAATAAAAAAAAGAGTGTTGGGGGGATGATGCCGATGAGGATTGGGCTCCCCCATCAGCAGATGAACTGGGGAGGGGTGCATGATGATGATACCGACAGGGGGATTGGGCCCCCCTAAGTTGGCTTTTCTGGGGTCTGTGTGAGGCGTATGGCACAGCCACCTCCATGTTGCACTGAAACTTACACTGGGAAAGGTACGGCCTGCAATGAGGTGGAGCTCCCTCATTGCAGCGGCTAAAACCTTTCAAGGTGGTGGACACACTTTTGCACTGCTGTCATAGACAGCGTGCAATCTAATTTGTGCCACGAAGCCCAGCCCCAAAAAGCAGTGGCACCACTGGCCACAACAGGACCACGCCTCCAAAACCTGTTATTCTGAAGTTACCACAACATGTTTCTTGCACAGGCGTAAAACCACATAAAAATGGATAAATAGCAGGACATTATTATATCAGACGCTGGGGCATAATGGATCTATACCTTGGGGGGGTCACTATAGTCCAGTTGTGAATGATTGCATTGAACTTGTGCACTTTCTTTAAAGGGGAAGTAAACATTGCAGGGCTCATACTAGGCTTAGCTGTAGGCGTCAGGAGTCCTGAGATATGAATATCAAATTATCTGTAAATGGAAACAAAGCAGCAGCCATTTCATGTAATCTTACAACAGGAAGTGATGTCACTGAGGGGCCAGCTCTATGTTGTTAGTTACAACTTGCCCCTCAGTGACATCACTTTCTGTCTCAGGATCCCATGAAATGGCTGCTGCCTTGTTTTGATTTACAGATTATTTAGATATTCGTATCTCAGGACTCTTGACACCTACAAGGAAGTTCCATACCTCATTTGAAATACTGATTTATGGGCTTTCACAATTTGAGAGCCCCCTGCAATGTTTACATCCCCTTTAAGATTTCTATAGACAATCTTTATTTACATTATCTGAAGATGGCATACTTAGCAATGGAAGTGTTTCTTTATTATATTATGACTAAATTAGCATTTGATACAATAATGTCCTGCTTTTTATTGTTTCTTAGAATACATGCCTGACATTTGTATTTTGTATTGCAGAGTTCATTGGATTCACAGTGCTAGAGAAAATGTCTCCCAAGAGAAGGAATATATATATGAATGAACACCTCAACATGTTATATCCTCAGGGCTTCATCCCAACATGTGCAAAATAGACTTTGATATAAATTTATACTTCCTGATATTGTGGTTTATATGTAAAGCGTTCTTTTAATAATTATATGTACTAACTGTTAAAAACATGACTTGTGGTTAGTTAATACCAGGTTTGAAGTTATACTTTTCATAACCTTTATTGCCAGTTGTAACTTTATGAGCCTCCTCGTATCCTGAGGATGTGTCACATTAGTAACAGACTGCTAATGTCTCTTTCATATATGATACCATATGCCATATTACATGTAATATGACAAATTTTAACTAGCACCTTTAACAACAAAACACGGTACTAATTCCTGATATCATGAACATTTACTAAAATAATTTTAAGGCCATATGGGCTCTGACTAGAGCTTGATTTTAATGCAGAGAGATTGAGAGTTATGCGCCCAGGGTCCAATTCTCTAAGGTGTGCAATTTACGTGCAATCCATATGTAAACTGCATGCTCCCCTACATGACCACAGACAGTCATAGGGTGCATGGATTCTCGATCACAAAGGACTGGCAGGGCACCTATCTGCACCCCCCCCAGCATGCAGATCTGTGGGGTTCGATGGGAGCTGCACTGAGGACACAGGTGATATCCAGTGGGGTAACCATCCTGGGTCCAGGAGTAGATTTCTTGCACTGGGGGTGGAGAAGTAAGTGTCAACGCCAGACAGGGGTGGTGGAATGTCAGGGAAATTGCCTGAATGGCAGCCTCCAGCCCACCCAGGCAGCCCAGTGTGCTGGGACAGAGGCTTGCCCAAGGCAAGGGGATCCGTCGATGTGGCACCAGGCAGTTGCCCAGTGGGTGGGGGGGCCACATAGGCAGGTATGGCATGGTCCACCAGTCGGAAAGGTGCTCCTGGTGGCCTGCCACTCTGCACCAAGCTGAAAGGCATGGAGTGCTGGCACACCTGCATGTAGCTTCTGGGGGGGATCTCATGCGTTACCAGGTGGCGCGCTTTCCGTGAATGCCACTGGGAGTCTGTTGTACTCCACTGCGTGGCTTTCTGACTCTTGGATGCATACACACCTCACATACGCAGCACGTGGGCATAGAGAATTGGCCCCTCAATGAAGAGAGACTGCTTATACATATGAACATATGAAGAAGCCAGCAGAAAAAGACCATTTGGTCTATCAAGTCTGCTCATATTGCAGGGTCCACAGCTTGAGCTGAAGTCCCTTTCCTCCCTCCCGCCCCACTCCTCCCATCCTTCCTACCCATAATCCTTACCTTACTCTTCATGTTTAGTTCCTTGATGCCCCACCAGATTCTTAGCATCTCATTGTCGTCTACTCATCCACACCCCACCCGATTGAGAGCCACTCCATAGACTTGGCTTCTCCATGCCTCTACACATTTGTCAGCAAATCATATTATTCATTTTTTGAAAAGTCTTTTTATTGGTTGTCAGAAAAGTCTGAGATTGATATTAGCACATCACAGATACATACCAGATGTGGGAGGCACAGTTTAAGAGGAAGAGAGATGCAGGCAGCAGCTAAGCAGAGTAGGCCTTACATTCACTGAACTAGAGGGTAATGACTCTTATGGAATGTCTGGCGCTCCACCCACCCTCACACACTGGCAGGACTTACACAAAGCAGGAGAGGTGGAGTATAATTAATCATTAACCACTCAACAAGGATAAACATCTTAAGGGCATTAACAAGGTGAAAGAGTCTAACATGTTTAAATATAAGAAAAATAGAAGGAGAAGAAGGAACAGCATGAAATTAGAGAGAGGCTGGTTAAGGGGTAATGTGAGAAAGTTATTTTTCACAGAAAGCGGTGGTGGATGCATGAAACGGCCTATCTCAGGAAGTGGTGGATATGAATACAGTGCAGGGCTTCAAATAGGCATGGGATAGGCATAAGGGAGCAATACAGATAAGTATGAATAAATAGGCCATTGACAGAGTAAAAGCCTATGGCACATTCATAAGGTAGAAAAAATGGGAAGACTGGATGGGCCTTGTGGTCCTTATCTGCCGTCAACTTCTGTGTTTCTATCATAACCCATTATAGAGAGAACCTATCAAATCAGAAGTGAGGAAATCAGTCAGTGCCCAGGGCTCCTCTAGTTGTGCCCAGATTTGGTAATATAAAATCAGAGAATCAGAGAAATGTGACAGCAGAAAAGAACCCCTCTTGGCCCATCCCGTCTGCCCCTTCCCCCTCCCTACTTGCCCCCCTCCTCCCCCTGGACAACCCCTTCTGTCTGACCCATGCCCTCCTGAATCCCTACTCAGTTTCAGCCCCCACCACCTTCTCCGGCAGGCTGTTGCAAGACTCTACCACCCTCCCGGTAAAATAACGCCCCCTCACATTTCCCCTAAACCTTCCCCCTCCACCCTTAGTCCATGACCCCTAGTTCTTCTAGCCCCTACCTTCCCTGTGAATAATCTCTCCCCTACTTTATTAATCCCCTTCACACACTTTTAAATGTTGCTATCATGTCCCCCCTTCCCTTCTGGTCTCCAGCAGGAACAAGTCCAACACCCTCAACCTCTCCAAATAGGGCTTCCCATTCAACCCATGCACCATCTTGGTGGCCCTTCTCTGAACCCTTTCAATGCCATCTATGTCCTTGCATAGGTGAGTTTTCTAGAACTGAGCCCAGTACCACAGGTGAGGCCTCACCATGGATTTGTAAAGTGACATCAGCACCTCCCACCTTCTGCTTGTGATACCTTTCCCTGTGCATGCCAGCATTCTATTTGCTTTGCCCACCACTTGCTGCATTGGATCCCTGCTTAAGGTTGTCTGAATTATGATCCCCAATCCCACTCCTGCTCAGTTGTCAGCATTTTACCCCCCCCCCCCGTGTTTACTTTGCTTGCTGGTTATTGCTCCATGTGCATTACTGTGCATTTTTGGCATTGAATTTCAGCTGCCATTTCTCCGACCACCCCTCCAGCAACCTGAGATCTTCCCTAATAGCCTCCACTCCCTCTGGTGTGTCCACCTTGTTGCAGATCTTTGTGTCTTCTGCAAATAGGCAGACCTTCCCTGGCAGCCCCTCTGCTATGTCACTAATACAGATGTTAAACAGGATGGGTCCCAGCAATGGCTGCTGGGAGACCCCACTCATCACCCCTACCTCCATGGAATATACCCCATTTACCCACACCGGGAGTATCTTCTAATACCAACACTCAGAATCCTGATATTCAGGATCTTGAGTGTGGCAGCCTGACACACACACACCCAACAGGGGTAAGGTAGTGGATGTGACGAACCACTACCCACCCCGAGTTAGGCAGAAGAAGAGCATGGAGGATCCAGAGGCTGGATGAGCTGCTCCCATGGCATGGAGGGCTAAGCCACTGGCAGCTCGGCCAGTATGATGATCTCAACCCGGGTTCTGTTCCTGGGAGGACTGACTTTTTGTGCGCACTATTGTTGCCCTCCCGTACCTTTTTAACCTAATCTGAGGTTTACTCCCCCCGGAGTTTGTTATTTTAGTTACAGAGGGTTCGGGGGCACAGCCCCCATGTGGGGGGCTTTCCCACTAAGACCGAGTCAGTCTCCTGACATTCGGGCTTCTAGGCTCAGGCTTATGGAGTTCTGGAGGCCAAATGTCAGGGTTTCATAGTGAATCCACACCACCCACTAACTTCTAACTATCAGCCAGTTCTCTACCCACCTTGTTATTTTCTGTCCCACCCCAAACTCTCCAGTTTATTTATCAGCATTCTGTGGAAAACAGTGTTGAAGGCCTTCCCGAAGTCCAGATAGGCCATGTCCACTGCCCCTCCCTGATCAACCACCCTTGTCACTCAATGGAAGAACTCAATCAGGTTCAGCAGACATGATCTCTCTTGTTTGAAGTCATGTTGTTGGATGTCCTGCAACCTATTATCCACCAAGTTGCTGACCACCCTTTCTTTTAATATCACCTCCATCACCTTACCTACCGCCAAGGTGAAGCTGACCTGTCGATAATTGCCTGCCTCCTCCCTGCTGTCACTCTTGTGAAGTGGCATATCTGCCCTCTTCCAGTCTTCTGGCACCCACCCTGTATCCAGAGATGAGTTGAACAACATCGATAGTGGTGCCGCCAGCTCCTCCTTCAGTTTCCAGAGTACTCTAGGATGCAGGGTGGACCCACAGCCTTGTTGACCCTAACCTAACTGACCCTGTCCTCACTGATCAGCCTAGGATCCACCCTTATGATATCCTTTCCCCTTCCCCTTAACACCAGTCCCCTTCCTTCCCCTTCCACTGTGAAGACAGAGCAGAAGTACCTATTTAATACCTTTGACTTCCCAACGTCCTCTTTCACTTGAACTCCCCCTTCTCCCTTCACCCTTATTATCCCCTGCCTTGCCTTCCTCTTCTCTCCTATATACCAAAAAAGTTATATTGCCTCTTTTGGCCTGTTTAGTAATTCTCTTCTCCGTTTCAGCTTTCACTTTCCTAATCCTCCACCACGCCACCCTCAGCTTCTCCCAGTAGGTTTCCCTGACTTCCTTCCCCTGTATCCTCTTATATTCTCTGAACACCCTTTTCCTCTCCCCTATTGCCCCCTCACTTCCCTGTTGAACTAAAGCGGCCACTTTCTTCTGCCCTTCCTCACCTTCCTCATGCAGGTTTCCATGGCTTTTCTGTGTTCTCCTTCCCCTCCGTTTCATTCCAGAATGCCTCACTCATTCTGGGAAAATCTGCCCTCTCCATTCCTTCCAGAGGGTGCTTCTGCATCCTATCTGCCAAAGGAATGAACCTATTGGGCACTATAATATGCCCCCAGTGGATGCTTCACGTCCCCCTGGTATAGAGGTATGTGCTCTTCCCTGAGTCCCTGGAGTCCCCATTCCCATTCTCCTAATCTCTTGCCAGCCATTTCTTCACCCACAGCTTGGTCTGGATCTCGTACCTTCCTGATCCCCCCCACCTTGCCCTTCTTCTCCATGCCCCCAGCTGGTCTTTTCCCTCTCTCTTTCCATTCCTTCAGACCCCATATACCTGCCATTGTAATTGCAGTCCCCCCACCCTTCCACATCCTCATCATTTCTCCTCTTAGATTGTTTATCTCTGTTTCTAGTTGCCCCTGTCTGGTACATATTGGACACAACCCAAACCTCCACAGTGTTTCCATGAACACCCCTGCCCCACGACCATTGCACTCCACTATTCTGCCTGTTCTCCTGTTTACTCTGGGAGCTCCTCTCCCCATCCTATGAGAACCCTGCCCTCTCCAACGTCCTGTATAATCATTCATTTCTCTTGCTTATACTCTCTCCCTTTGTCTTCCTAGTGCAGTCCTCAGTATTCCTTGCCTGTCCCTCCCTTAAGACCCAGTGGACCCAGTATTCCTTGTCTCCCACTCCTTTAAGACCCAATGATCATCTGGAGCATGTATATACTGTACTTATGGTTGAAAACCTCTTCTACTACCCTCTTACTTGCTGTGTGTGCTAATACCCAGCTTTAGCTGCTACCTCTGCCACAAATTCAGCATTTGCTGCACCTTTAAATAATAAGACCCAGAATTAATTTTTCCTGTACCCTTCAGTTCCCCTTTCTACAGCCCTCCTGCAATCACTAACCCTCTCCACTCCATCCCACCCTTTCCTATTTCTTCCTCCCTCACTCCCCCTCTCACATCCACCCTCCCTCCCTTTCCTCTTCCTTAGTTCACCTTCTGCCCACTTACACCCACCCCTAGCCCTCCAGTTGTCCTCCTTCTCTCCTACTTCCCTGCCTTCCCTTCTGCCTCCTTCCCCACCACCCACCCCCTTCTCTCCACTTCTGCACAACCCTCCCCACTCGACTCACCCCCTTCTCCTCACTCCTGCCCTCTCTTCCTCTAAAATCTCTACTGGTCATATGGCTTCTCTCCCCTTCTACAGTTTGCTCCAAATGTTTAAACCTTATGTTCTCACCATGTCTTAACCTCACTGTTCTGTACACCATAGCCTGTACTTGTTACATATATGTACATACCGTATATATCCTTGTAAACCTTCACTCTGCACATGTATTTATTGCTGCTTACTCTACCCTATAGACTGTATATTTGCTAATAATGTTTTGAGCCTTGATGGTGTCTCTCAGGACCTCCTTGTAAATGAGCTTGTTCAATGGAGTATCTCCTGCCAATGAACTTTGATTTGACTTGACTTGATCTTTTGAGTATATATTAAGTTTTTTCTTTTTTCCCTTTAGATCACATAATACTTTCTACCCTGTAATTGTTACTACCACTTAAATCAAGTCACTCTGTAAGATAAATGATATAAATGTAAAAGGACACTTTTTCACTGTTTTACACCTTTTTTGAGAAAACACCCCTCCTCCTCCTCCTCTGATGTTGCTAGCTTCCTCTGGAAGGAGCCCAGGGAGCCTATTTAATTATTGGAGAAAGTGGGGGTGGGTGGGATGTTTTCTCCCCAAATAGCAGTCAGTCCTGAGCAGCAACAGGCTGTGGGCCTCTTATTATGTTGATTGCGCACAGCACAAGAAACATATTGGCACAGCTTGCTGAGAAACAGACTGTGGAGGCACAGCACTGTTGTGGCCAACGCCCCCACAGGCTGCAAAGGCTTGCCCTACTTCACCCAATGCCATTGCAGGCTGCTGGTGACAGAAGTTTGGAACATTTGCACTAACTTGTGACAAATCAGCCGCTGCAATCAGGGGTTGCCTTGTCATTGCAGCGTCAGCCATCCGCTGCAATGAGAGAATGACCTGTCATTGCAGGATGGCTCTAGCAAGCCTGATATTATTTGTGAACATGGCAGCAGGTTGCCACCCTGTTCACAAACAGTATAACCCCCCCAATGTTTATCTGCCAATGGGGGACCCCACCTCCTGTCGGCATAATGTGCACCCCGTTTCATTGTCTGCTGATGGGGTGCCCAATCCCTCTCGGCAAAAGGTCCCCCTTTGTTGTTTGCCGGTGGGTTGCCCAATCCCGTTGGCAGAAAGGACTCCCTTTGTTATTTGCCGACGGGTGCCCAATCCGTCGGCAGAAAGGAATCCCCCTGTTGTTGTTTGCTGACAGGGGTGCCAAATCCCCTGTTGGCTATAGCACTCCCCCAAAAGTGAGACTCCAGTGGCAAGCTGATAGCCTACCCCAGCATGACAAATGCCCCTGTGAAGTGAAAAACTGTCCCGCATTGTCTTTTTTTTTTAATCTGGAAAGAGAAAACAGTCCCTCGTGATCTCCCAGACCCCCCTCCTGCAACCCGCGCCCGGCCACTGTGCACCCTGCCTCCCTCACCCCCCTCACCCCATACTTACCTCCAGAGTCCGGCATGATGATCTTCGGTGGACCGGGAAAACGTCTGCACTCTTCAAAGGCGACCGTGAACTGAGAAAATACCGGTAAGCTATATAATGGAGTAAATAGGTTTTTTTCAACTTTGCTGCATATCTCAGGCATTTTTTGGAATTTTTTCACCAAATTTTCAACATGGGTTTTTGGGACCCCTCCTCATGAGTGTTTCAACTGTCATGGTGTTATTTGGCACTGAAAGGTGATTTCACGGTCACTGCATGGAATCACCTTTGGGGGCCAATTAACGAAATGACAGTGCCAGTGTTGATGAGGTGGGCTCTCAAAAAGCCTATGTTGCAAATTTAGTGGAAAAAATCCCCAAATGACTGTTTTACGAGCGTGCACTGCACAGCTGCTATGCATGCTCGTAACTTCATGAATTTACAATATTTTGATGCCAGATTTTCAACATTGCCATTTTGTCACACCTCCTTGTGAACAGTACAGCTGTCATTGTTCACATCCTGGTGGAAATGTGTTTTCACACTTCCAGCGTAGAATAGCACAGTCACTGTCAGAAATCAGTGTTTGGGACAGATTAAGAAAATGACAGTGACACCGTTCATGAGTAGAGGTCCTGAAATGGCTATGCTGAAAATTTGGTAACGATACTCCATAAAATGACTGTGTTACGAGTGTGCATTTTGCAGTTTGCACGCATGCATGTAACTTCACGAATGCATAATATTTTCATTCCAGATTTTCAGCATTGCCATTTTCCCACACCTACTTATGAACAGTGCAGCTGTCATTTTTCCCATCCTGGCCGAAATGTGTTTTCGCAGTTCTGGTGCAGAGTAGAGCAGTTGCTGTGGAAATCACTGTCTGGGAGAGTGTAATTAAATGACAGTGATACTGTTCATGAGCAGAGGTCCTAAAATGCCTATGTTGAAAATTTGGTGATGATAACCCATCAAATGACTGTGTTACAAGGGTGCGTTGCACACTTTCCATACACCCTTGTAACATTGCAGATTCGTGATATTGTCATGCCACATTTTCAACAATGGCAGTTTTTCACATCTACTTATGAGCAGTACAGCTGTCATTTTTGACATCCTGAGTGAAATGTGGTTTCACAGTTGTGGCACAGAATAACACGGTCACTGTGGGAAATCAGTGTTCGGGACAGATTAAGAAAATGGCACTGGCACTGTTCATGAGCAGAGGTCCTAAAATCCCTAAGTTGGAAATTTGGTGTCAAAACTCCATAACATGACTGTGTTACAAGTGTGGATTCAGCTCTTTCCACGCACCCTTGTAACTTTGCAAATTTGTAATATTTTCATGCCACATTTTCAACAGTAGCATTCTTTCACACCTCCTTATGAACAGTACAGCTGTCATTTTTCACATCCTAGCAAAAATATGTGTTTGCACTCCTGGCGGAGAATAGCACGGTTGCTACGGGACATCAGTGTTTGGGATAGATTAAGATGGAACGAGTGAGAGGGGGGAGTGACCGAGCTCAACTGAGCTCTGTCGGGACCTCTGTCAGGACTGCTCCAGATTTGTTTGTGGGCAGAAAAAGGCCCCAACACAAGAGGCCAGTACAAAAGGGCAGCCTGCAGCACTGGGAGAAACAGAACGAGAGCGAGAGTGAGTGAGGGAGGGGGAGTGAACGAACTCACAGGAGCGCTGTCAGGACTGCTGTGGATTTCTTTGTTGGCAGAAAAAGGCTCCAATGAAGGCAGGAGCCTCGTACAAAAGGGCTGCTTGCAGTGCCAGGATAAACAGAATGAGCGCGTGACAGAGCGACCTCAATGGAGCTTTGTCGGTACAGCTGTGGATTTATTTGTGGACAGACAAAGGTGCCAATGCAGCCGGCAGCTGCTTACACAAGTGCAGCCTGCAATGCCAAGAGAAACAGAACACGCAAGTGACAGAGTGGTAGTGAGCAAGCTCAGCGGAGCTCTATTGTGATTGCTGTGGATTTCTTTGTGGGCAGAGAATGCGGCAACGCAGGCAGGAGCCCAGGGCAGAAGGCCAGCTTGCAGCGTGGGCAGAAATGGAATGAGTGAGTGACACAGGGGAGTGTGCGAGCTCAATGGAGCTGTGTTGGGACTGCTTCAGATTTGTTTCTGGCCAGAACAAGCCACCAATGCAGGCAGGAGCCCAGTACAAAAGGGCAGCCTGCAGCAGCAGAAGACACAGAATGAGCGAGTGAGAGTGGGGGAGTGAGTGAGCTCAACGGAGCTCTGTTGGGACTGCTGCAGATTTGTCTGTGGGCAGAAAAAGGCAGCAATGCATGCAGGGGCCCAGTACAAAATGGTAGCCTGCAGTGGCAGGAAAACCAGAATGAGTGAGTGAGAGAAGGGGAGTGAGCGAGCTCAACGAAGCTGTACTGTAACTGCTGCAAATAGCAGCAATACAGGCAGGAGCCCAATAGAAAAGGGCAACCTGCAACGTCACCACAAACGGACTGAATGAGTGAGAGAAGGGGGACTGAGCAAGCTCAACGGAGCATTGTTAGGACTGCTGCAGATTTCTTTGTGGGCAGAAAAAGGCGCCAACAGAGCCAGGAGCCCAGTACAAAAGGGTAGGCTGCAGTGCCAGGAGAAACAGAATGAGTGAGTTACACAGAGAGAGTGAACGCCCTCAATGGAGCTTTGTCGGGACAGCTGTGGATTTCTTTGTGGCAGATAAAGGTGCCAACACAGGCAGGAGCCCAGTACAAAAGGGCAACCTGCAGCGCTGGCAGAAACAGAACGAGTGAGTGAGAGAGGAGGACTCAGCAGGCTCAACAGATCTGTGTTGGGACTGCTGCAGATTTCTTTGTGGGCAGAAAAAGCCACCAACAGAGGCAGGAGCCCAGTACAAAAGGGCAGCCTGCAGCGCCAGGAGAAACAGAATGAGTGAGTGAGAGAGGGTGAGTGAGCCACCTCAACGCAGTTGTGTCGGGACAGCTGCGGCTTTCTTAGTGGGCAGAACAAGGTGCCAATGCAGGTTGGAGCCCAGTACAAAACAGCAGCCTGCAGCACTGGGAGAAACAGACTGAGCGAGTGTCAGAGGGGCAGTGAGCGAGCTCAACACACCAGCGCAATCAACATTCAGCACTGACAAATGCTTGTTATAGCCCAGCCGCTGCTTTCAAATGTTGGCACTTTTTCTTTCCCGGTGCTCGGATTGGCTCCCAATGCAGCAACAGCTGCTGGCAATCCCTTTTGCATCAACGGCTGTCGATATTCCCTTTTGCGGCTGTTGGATTAAGCAGCTGTTCAGTTTAAACCAATAAAATGGGTTTGTTGACGTACTGTTTTTCTGGTAAAAAAACTAAAGGTTTATATTTACTTATATTCAAAGTAGATGATAAAACTATACCTGACCTTTCAAAATCTCCTCACTGTGGAGAAGAAAACACTTGAGGTCAATAAATGTTTTTAGTGGACCAGTTAAGCCTTATCATCAACTGCATTTTTTCCAAGACTGTAGGACCCAGCTGGATACAAATGTCTTTGATCAAAACCAAAGATTGGAGGGGGGTCCTGTATAAATAACAAGCAGGTGATACTACTCGTATCTTAACGGCAATCTTTTTTATGGCTGCTGTTTCTTCATCCATGCCAAGCAAATACTGACCCTGTAATTACCAGGAAGGTTTAGCATCACTTACAATAATGTATATCTAAGAAGCATCTCAACTGAAACCACTGCCCAACATTCCAATTCTCTGTGTTTGTAGAGTAAACAATACAG
Organism: Neoceratodus forsteri; assembly: GCA_016271365.2. Taxonomy (NCBI): domain Eukaryota; kingdom Metazoa; phylum Chordata; order Ceratodontiformes; family Ceratodontidae; genus Neoceratodus; species Neoceratodus forsteri. The sequence goes on from JADMNL010000033.1 coordinate 33,826,547, forward strand.
GGTCCACTGGTTTCTTCTGGGTCATGTAAAAGTCATTTCTGGGATCTTGGGTTAATAACTAAATGTTTAGACCAATTAATTTATGTATTTGTGGTGTGTCTGAAATATAGTATATAGTACTGGTTTTCACTACCCTTGATTGTCTCTGTATAAATATGCTCTTCTTGTAAATGCAATGTCTTTTGGTAAAATCATTTTAACTCATGTATAAAAGTAGGGTTATATCCATTTTTGTTACTAAACTGTTTAACTACAGCTAATTCTTGATACTCTGTACAAAGAAATGAAAAGGCTCTGAAAAGAAGTCACAGTTCTGGTACTTTAAATATTGCAGATGTTTATTCTAAATTGACTGTTCTCTATTCCACTGAAAAGTTAAAACCTTATGTCTGTCAATGATGCTTACCCAATGTGTAAATGTTTTGTACAAACTGTGATTATGCCTGTGTGCTTTATGTGTGTGTATACATGTAAGCATTAATCCACAATGAAGGTGGCATCTAATGGGGAGTTAATACATGGTTGGGATCGTTGTGGCTCGAGGCTGTAGGCCGAGTGCCTACAATAGACCAACCATGCACTAATTCCCCATTAGATGTCACCTTCAGAGTGGATTAATGCATTTATAACCAAGCTTGTCCAATGCAAGTTTCATGTGGATATTTTTTTACTTGTTATGAGACACACATCACCAGTAGGAATTATGTAACTTACTGAATTATGGTTTATATGTCCTTCTTCACTTGGCTCTGTCTGAGTGCGAGAATGCAAATGCACATTGCATTGCTGACATTCACTAACATAGTGTGTACCAACTTGTGAGACAATACGAGTTTCCTTTACGTTGCAACATACAGATAACATAATCTTGTCACTTAGAAACCTCGCACTTGCGATCGGCTGTTTTGCCCCTATGCCTCCATTTCAACTGATATTGCTACCATGGTGGACTGTGGGAACTATGTCTTGGCTGCATCGTTTACTGTGCCCAAAGACTGAGAGGAGTTCTGTGACCAGAGTGTGTAGAGCTATGCTGATCTTTCTGACCAACAGATGGCGCTTGTAGAACAGCACACCACTTTTGTTCTTTTTATCAACGCTGTCTTTCAGGATGTTGTACTTTTGCTATCCCATTCTGCTGGGATTATTGCTATTTGAATTGGGTACTCTCATCAACTCCAAACACTACAGTTTGATGTTGCAAACATATTTTTTGCTGCCGATTTCTCAGCGCACTACAACTGCATCAGCTGCCTGCACCACACACTGCATTTCTTACCAATAAGTGGCACTCTTGACACATGAGGAGAACTCGGCTGAGTTCATATATGCTGTGTGCTTTGGTTTTCCTACAGACTACTGCCTTTCACTCCGGTGCGACTACTCAACTTTCAGCTGAGTCGGAGGGTGGATAACATCACAGTTGAGATTTGTTTGCTTTCTGCCCCCAAACACAGTTGTTGCATCATGTTGCACACCACTGTACTGCCTTGTTCGGACTCTGGTTGCATTTCCCGATGTCTTCTTCTTGCGCAACCTGTTGGTCAAACTTCTGCCAATATATGCCGTGCTCAGTTCTTCACCGGCACGCTCCACATTTCTGAGGCTCATCCACACCCCTACCTGTGGTCCAGTCTTTTGCTTTGCATGCTCCTGATGGCAACACGGCATTATCATGCCATAATGCCGTGTTGCTCTTGTACCACCTGACGCTGTTAGCCCTATCACCTTTCTTCCCTACACTCCTTATAATTTTGCCTTGTTACAAATATATATAGATTGGATTACTCAAGTGAAAAATGTATGTTTAGCTTAATTGTGTAGGATAAGGCATATTATCAATGTGTTGTATGTTTCAATGCAATGAAAGACCAACCATACTGTGTCAAAAACAAGCATTTGTCAATGCCGAATGGGCATTTATTTACTTTAGGGGACACACCTGGGAAGTGAGTGCGCCGAGTGAGAAATACGGCCGCATGTGCATTGCAGTCACTGATATGTCACGCCCCCACAGAACAAATATATAGGCTATCGCAAACTAAAGTAATCTAAAACGAAATGTGTTATTTAATTATTTTACTAGGAATAGCATAATTTACCGCTCTCATAATAATACATTCTGGGACCCGTGGGGTGTGAGGGGCAGAGCGCCCCCACAGAACAAACATAAGGCATAAGATATTGGAACAGCCCTTTCCTCTGCATCAGAGCCTTGACAATGATGCTATCCCTCTACTTTCCCAGAGGTTGTAGTTGGTTGGCATGGAGAAAACTGTGTTTAAATGACTGTTTTTACAATTGAGTCAGTTTGATAACACGTTGAAATCTTATCTACTAATGTATACATATATAAAATATCTAAGAATATATAATAAATGTAATGGGCATGGAGAGATCGGATTTGGCTGATTGCAAGACGTGTGTATGGGGGTTGAGAGAACTGACGTGTGAATGGGGAGGAGCTAACTGACGCCGGTTGGAGGACCTAGTACCGTAATCCGCTGAATTACAAAACTGGGGCACTATGTGTCCCCTAATCTAAATAATCACCGCTGAATGTTTCCTTGCATGGTGTATGTGTCAGGGTGAAGGTCTTACTGGTGAACTAATCAGCAGTTCTTTGCCATGTCTCATGACAACACTTAGAAAGACCAGACCAACAAAGTAGTAGAGCAGTGTAAATCAGTAGTAGGGTTTGTCTAAGTGAAAGCAAAGAACGTGACTTTTATTGACAGTTTCTCTGCTTTGGGGTTTAGTTACACTTCTATTTGGGAGAGAGCCTGGTTCTGCAACAACATCTCTCCATTGTCTCTAGGACGTGTTCTAGGGAATGCAATGCGTATGCTTTTTTTAATTTCATTTTGCTTTTTGGGAGAGGAACATCACTGTTCAGAAAGGAAGTTTTGTTTTATTTCAGTACAGTTCAGAAAATGCTGGCCAAAAGTCACTGAAGGACTAGACATAGGACCATCCTTGCAATTTACAACAAGGTACATAAACAGCAATAACCAGCCAGGTAATCACTGTTATTCGTTGAAATGTAATGGCACTATATTCGGTTGTGCAAAACTAGCTGAAGTCACTATATTCGGTTGTGCAAAACTAGCTGAAGTCACTGATGTTTACAGGCACAAAATAAATACACTCGCTGATATTCATTTCACAATTCTTGTTTTGTTATTGGCTATTCACCAATGTATCTGAGATCTAACTCCTGGCCACTGACCATAAATCGTGGAACTTCTCCCACCTAGCATTAAACTTAAACATTATACTCCTAGGGCTAGCAATAGTTTTTTCAATCCTTAGTTTATGTAATAACCCTGCCAACCATTCTTGGTAAGGAATAACCATCTGGTCCTTCCAATGTTTTAATATCAGAGTTTTCACCATGAGTGAAATTAAGTTTATATAATAGCTCCTCTCCATCACATCAATTTTTTGTATAGTCTCCTAACAAGCAGACTTCGGGAGTGAAGAGATCTCGCAACCCGAACAAAGGATCCGCTTTGGCCTTAATTTCTGACCATAATGAATTCACTAAAGGACACTCCCACAAAATGTGAATCAGGGAGCCCTGAGCATGTCCACATCTAAAACACTCATCTTTGGGTAGTTTACCCATCTTATATAACTTGACCGGAGTCAAATGCATAGCAAGTAATATATAGTATTGTGTCAGCCTAAGCCTATCATTGGCACAATATTTATAGATTCCCTTCCAGATATATACCAAATTGTCATTACTATCTGGTAGGATAGCCATCCAATATTATGAGCGGTCCACTGTGTTAGAGTACATCTTCTCATATAGGGTCCTGACCAGCCCAGATACTGCATGTGGTGAATTTGCTTTTTTTTTAAATTCAGCTATCATCTCACTGCAGTTAGTGTTCCACTGGTCTACCCCAAAAATAGTAATAAGTAGGTGTTTAACCTGATAAATAAGGAAGGCGCATTTCGAGGTCAAGTGGAACTTCTCCATCATATCCTGAACTGAGAGTATCCTCCCCATATCAGTTAAATCACTAACTCTCGTGTTCAATGGCATAACCAATCTATGTGGTGATAGAAAAGTTTTCTCAATTTGGAAGTTGGGATTACCAAATAACGGCTGGGAAATGTCCCTAAAATTGGCTATGCCTAAAGTTTTACATACCTGATTATGGACCCTAACCGAAGTGTATATAACCTTGGATCTAAGTGATTTGGGCAAATCTTTAGGGAATATATACCAAAGGCTATCCAGTGTTATTTTGGTCCTTATTATCAGGTTCCTCTCTATTTGCAGCCATATGGGGCAATACTGGGAACACCCATCTTTAAGAGACTTCTCCCCTCACCTCATATACTTGGCCATATGACTTACTAAATAGCAATGATAAAAATTTGGGAGCCTCAGCCCTCCTAATTCCTTTGAAGCACTTAAACATTTATAAGACTTCCATGGAGGCTTACTTTGCCACAGAAGTTTTGTAATTATACTCTGGAGTTTCCGTAACCATGATAGGGGGAGATACATGTTTAACATATTCGAGGGATAATATACTCTGGGCAGTACATTCATTTTGATGACATTGATTCTACCCTGTAGAGAGATATATAGGGCTGACCATCTAATTAGATCTTGCTGAAAAATTAGGAGAAGATTGTCTAAGTTAAGTTTTTTTAGAAAAGGTAATGAGGTTGAGAGGATGATTCCTAGATATTTGAGTCTATTAGTCCAGGCCATCTTAAACTTGTCCAGATTACCTTTACATGTATAAACATTAAGTGGCTTAATTTCTGTCTTATTAATATTCAGCTTGTAATTTGACAATTTACCAAACTCATGTACTATGTCCAACACTTTCGGGATGGCCTCTGCTGGGTACGAGAGATGGAGCAAAATGTCATCTACATAGGCTGACAGTTTCAGCTCTAAAGGGCCCACTGAAATGCCTGTTATAGATGGAGATGACTGAAAGCTGCAAATTAAAGGTTCCAAATATAAGTTGAACAATAGTGGCGACAAAGGGCACCCTTGACGGGTTCCAGAGTATAACCGGAAATTTGTAGAAAAAAATCCATTACAGTATATTTTAACTGTAGGATTGGAGTATAGATGTTTAATCCATCCAATAAATTCCTGAGGAAATCCAAATTGAGCCATGGTATTGAATAAAAAGGGCCAGCCAACCCTATCAAAAGCTTTCTCCGCATCCAGAGAGACAAGGGCCATTGGTGTCATTGCCTCTCTGGATACGGAGAAGACATGGGCGAGTTTATGAAAATTATCCAAGAGGTTTCTTCCACCAATAAACCCAATTTGTTCAGGGCTTATTAGGTTGTTCCAAACTTTTGCAATCCTTGAGGCCAAAACCTTTGCTAGTATCTTAATATCATAATTCACCAGGGAGCTTGGCCTATAGCTTGCTACCTTATTCTAAGGTTTCCCTGGTTTTGGCAAAACAATAATAGTGGCTTCTAACAAGGTACAGACAACAATACCATACGTACAAATATGGTTATATAGTTCTTGGAGAATATAAACTAGCTCCTTTTCAAAAGTTTGATAACAATTTGATGGAAATCCATCTGGTCCTGGAGCTTTGTTGAGAGCAAGGGACTGGATGGCCATTGATATTTCCATCTCCAAGATGAGTGAGATTAAATGGGCTCTCTGAACTTGAGTGAGGGCAGGAAGAGAAAGTTTAGAAAGATACTATTGTATCTCAAATTCTATGGGACTATTAGGTGGATAACTATAGAGGTTCCTATAGAACCTCTCAAACTCACTTACTATAGCTTTAGGAGTTGTCAATATGTTTCCACTTTCCTCCGTAGTTATACTAGCTATTAACCTCGATTCTTCCTGTGATCTTAATTTAAGGGCTAGGAGATTCCCAGCCTTATCTCCTTGATCCAGATATCTAACATGGGTTTTAAACAGGGTGTATTCAGCCCTTTCCCATAAAACATTCGCATATTGATCTCTAAGGACCTCTAGCCGAGTTAAGTTTACTGTTGTGGGGTTGACACTGATCTTTATGTCCATTTTCTGGATAGACTCTAACAGAGATTTTGCTGCTGCTTCTCACTTTTTTTTCTGGTTCACAGCTAACCTGATAAACTCCCCCCTTAAAAAACATTTCAGGGAACACCAATATTGGTCATATGCTTTAACAGACCCCTTATTGTGTTCTGTGTATTGTTTAATTGAGTCCCGTATCTTATTCACAATATCTTCCTGTGATAGCATTTGGGCATTAAGTTTCCATTGGGTAACTTTGGAGTTTGAATGAGGTATCTTACCCTCCAACCAAATCATCGAGTGGTCTGATAACACTCTGGGGAGAATCCCACAATCTAGTGGACATAACATCATATCTCTGTTCACTAGGACAAAATCTATCCATGAGTAGGATTTATGATATGGTGAATAAAAGGTAAATGCCTTTTCTTTTGGGTGTAGAAGACACTGTGGGGGTCTGATTTCTTGTAATAGCCGAAATTGCAACCCTTTAGCTATTAAGATAGCAACACCTCTCTGTGACGTGGAATTTCTAGCAATATATACCAGGTTCATATAATCTCTCCTAAACAAATTATCTTCACCTCCTTTCAGGTGTGTCTCCTGCAGGAATGTGATATCCGACCTCACCAATGCTAAATGCTTAAGTATTAGGTGGCGTTTCACTCTGGCTCTTGCCCCTTTAATATTCCACAAGGTGATTCTCATTCCTTTCCCTATGTTTAATGTTTCTTCGCTTATGTAGGAGTTTAGTTCTCAATGACAGGAAATGATTTCTAATTGGCAGCTGTTTATAATGTTCCCCGTTATACAAATGATACCCATAAGCCCTAAAGGATGCATATGTAACTGTACCTAAATAAAACATGATGTGAAAAACTATAATGTGCAGTGTTTCTTTATTTTTTTAATGGGTGGCACTCTATTACAGTTCTCTTACTGTATCCAGTGATATGGAAGTTTAACTACTGTAGGCCATAATTTGTGCACAAAACTCTAAGCATGGTTCTCCTAGGACAACAGTTTATGCTTAGCATGCTATACACAAACCATGACATAGTAAAATCTCCAAATGACTGACTCCTTGAAGAGAACTATGCAGAGTGTTGTCCATAAATTGAAACAACTGAAAGCACATTTTTTTCGCATCACTGTTGATTCAGGTACAGTTACCTATAGCCCATTTGAAGGTAAGTAAGTGATTTCCATTACTAGGAACATTACTAACTGTGGCCAGTTAGCACTCATTTCCTGTCCTGTTTAAAAACATTTAGTCTGCAAATAGCATTAATAGACGCTAATATCTGAGTTACATTCATTAAGCTAACCCTACAGATTAACAGACAAATGGCAACAGGCCTCATTTTGTGCCTCAGAACATCCATGGATTTAGACATTTTAAAATGTTTCTACTAATACATACATTGGACTTGATTGTAAAAACACATTTTCTGCATAATTTGGTTTTTTTTAGCAACTTTTAAATCACTGTCTTAGCCTACTCAGTGCTAGGACAAGGGAGAGGGGGTGTTTTTAAAAGTTGCTGGAGCAACTAAATTGCACTGCAGATCTTTTGCTTGTAAGAAACATATATGTGTACCATTTTAATTTATGTGTGGAACACCTCATGCCACCCTTGTTACGTGAAAAGTATTAAATTCTGATATGGTTTCTCATAAGGACTATAGCTACTAGAGTTGCTTTTCTGCTGCTCTCAGTAGTGCTTGATCTGCTTCTCAACAAAAACTGATCACTAGGGAATACAATTTCAAATATTTACTTTGCTTTTTTAATTGCCAGCTGCTTGCCAAAAAGGAAAACAAACAAAAAACTACCTATTGTAACCTGCAGAGTAAATTAGAACACTATGACAAGGGCTGAAATATTTGCAGAATTCCATCAAACATGTTGGAAGCAAAATGTACATTAATAATTTTACAGGCACAGTAAGTTACAAGAGCTTTGGAGCTGGGTGTTCAAATGTCTTGACACAGGCAAAATTCTCAATTTTGAGTTGTGTCTGCATCAAAATTAATGAACCAAAATTTTTGATTGCTATGGTATTTTCAAACATTTTAACACTTTCACTACCGTTTCCCTCCTTTATGGTAAAAATAAAGATGAATGCATCATTCCTCTGACTTGTATGTCATTTTCTGTGCTTGATGCAATTATTTCATAAAGTAAGACTAAGATGGTCTAACATTCCTCTCTGCATTTGCAGGACTGCACAAGAGACTAGCACAAATCCTAGAACACCTTTTCAAAGTCCAAGCCTTGACATTTAAAAATCAGCTGGTTCATTCAAGAGAACTTTAAACAACAGAGTATTTAGACACAGTTTTGCTTCTATTTCACATTATTTCTACATTCTCTCCACTTTTTTTGTTTTTAATATTTAGGACATTTTCATAACAACAGGCTGTTTATTCCTTATTAGTTTATCTGCTTGTGTCTGCATAATTCCTCCTTAATGTCATCACACTTCCTTCTATGCCATTACTGTCATTCTCATTGCAACATCTTGTAATGTTACAGCTGATTATGATTTAAATTTGGGATAGGAGCAGAGACTGCTGAAGGCTAGAGCAGAAAGAGCCTATGTTAATGTCAACATCCTTTGTAATGAAGAGTAGAGAGAAAAGAATGATGACAGAAGATATTTGATCTATTAATGATCATACGAACCATTAATCTAAAAGCCCATTTACAAGGGTGACCATAATCAAAATATTAGAAACTTTGTGTTTAAATATTATTTTTAAGTTGTACCTGGGTGTTAGCAGCTGTTTAAAAAAAAAGCACCTGTTTATCATAATAAAAAGTTTTAAACACATTGGATTTGCAGCATTTATGTCTGAACTCTTGTATTTTCTATTTTTTTAAGCTTCTGTCCTGTCACCCTTCTACTAAATATTGCAGATGCTGTACTGCTTATTTCACACTCTTTCCATATATCCCCCCACACACATACACATTGACCTCCAAACTGCTGTTTGCGACATCACATTGTGTTGGCATGGGGCACACTATAATGTCATAAACAAAGGCACTGTGAGGTTAAGTAGGGAGAGATTAATGTTTTATGTGCAGACTTTTGAACAGACTACCAAGATATGTTGTAAACCTTGGAAAGGAACATTGAAAAAAAAGTATTATTTCATAAATTGTAAAAATAAAAAAAAATTGTATTTTTGAAAGTAAGTGTTAAAGTGAAGAGCTGCTCTTTAATAATAATGTATCTCCACTGCCATTTCTACAGCACATGTTACACTTTAATAGATAGCTTGGAAGTATAGAAGCATTCCAGGTATTGTAAGGTACTCAGCTTGCAATATATTGTACACTTCTTAATGAGATACACAGCCTTACCTTGTCCTGCTCTGCTGCTGCTACTCTATAGAATGTAGGGTTACTTTTCTTTGAATTCATCTGTGTCTGAAGCTGCACAGCACTCCTGGGATTTTATATACGTGTTATATGTAAAACCATTCTAGGGCTCATTTTCAAAAACTTCACTGCAGCTAAATTTCAGAATCTGATGCCTGAAGGATAGTTTCCATTTTTTTATGCTCCTTTTTTTTGTATTCATATTTTATTAATTTAAACGGGAAAAAATTACAATATACGAATCAGTACAGTTCATGGCATCAATATGAGCAAAGGAACATTAACAGATTACTAAAAAATTCATAAACCATAACTTACACAATCATATTCCAAGTACAACAATTAAAGATTGAAATCAGTAGAAAGATCCATTACATACAGCATTTGATCCTATAAAACATGTAAAGCAGAAAGCGGAAACATACACAAGTTACACCATTAGTTCTAAAAAAGGGGCCCATGTTTCTAAAAAATGGTCTAGCTGATTAAGTAGAATGTGACACATTCTCTCATTTTGTTCTGGGATTGACATACTAATATACCCTTCTGACAGGGAAGGTATGTCCTGTTCTTTCCACTTAGAAAGTAAAAGTCTCTTAAAGGCCAAGGCAGCAAATAGAATCCAGTTAATCTGCTTTTTCTGAAGTGGAACTAATTGAGAGGAGAGTCCCAATACAGAAGTTAAAGGAGACATCATGATCTTACTTCCAGTAACCCTCTCACAAATCTTGTGAATCTGTTTCCAAAGCTGAAATACTTGAGTACAACTCCATAGCATGTGTAAAATACCCGTGTGAGGTTCATTACACTTCCAGCATATGCCCCCAGGACAGAAACCTATTTTCTCTAGCCTGTTTGGAGAGTAGTAGAATTGATGTAGAATTTTGTATTGTATAGTTCTCCCCTGTACCTCTTTGAGAGCTTGATGTGCATTTCTCCAGGCAGAATCCCAATCCTCTGAAGAGATACTCAAGCCAATAATGGATTCCCATTTAGATTTTGCATTTTCACTGAGAACGGAATTATCAATGTTACCACAAATTAATTTGTATAGTTTAGATACCCCACCCCTAGAGCTAGCTGTTCCACATATTAGGGACCAATACTGTTCACCACTAGGTAGCACCACATTGGGGCTTAAAACAGTGTCCGACAGTGTTTTCCTAATTTGCAGAAAGGTCACAAAATGAAACTTAGGGAGATTAAACTCTTGACTAATTTCTTGGAATGATTTTAGTACTCTAGAACTGTGACCAATTAAGTCACCTACATTGGAAATACCCCATCTGAGCCACTCTTTATTTTGCAATACTTTGCCTCCCATCTGTATATTGGGAGTTAGACCATAAACTTTCCAAATGCGGAGGTAGTCTGTTTAGTGATAAGCTGGCTTGTAGTGACTTGATTGCCTTTATTGAGCTGAGAATACATGGGTTAGAGGTGTAAAAACCCAGATTTGTTTTTAATAGAGGATCAGCTGGTTTCCCTGGTTTACATAACTGATGCTCTACCTCAAACCAAAGAGGGAAATTTGTAGATGGAGGCAAAAGGTAAAATATAGCTTGTTTAAAAAGGAAGGTTAGCTGGTATGTCTCCCATCTAGGAAGTTCAAAGCCACCTTGGGACCAATGAGATCTGAGTTTTGAGAGGGATAGTCTGGGTGGTTTGGAACCCCACAGAAAAGTTTTAAACATAGATGTTATTTTCTTAAATTTAGATGCTCCCAATTCTAATGATATGTTCTGGAATAAATAAAAAATTTTGGGGGCCATCATCATTTTGACAGAATTAATTTTCCCTCCCAGGGATAAAGATAACTTGACCCATTTCTCCAGATCATCTTTAAATGCCTTAAGTAAAGGGTTAAGATTAATATCTATAATAGTGTGAATATTGCACGGGATTCTCATTCCTAAGTACGTGAGATAATCCATCTTCCAACACTTCCTTTCTATACTATTATCTTTCTTTTCTGTCCACCCCCATCTGAAACCTGTAATTCCTGTGTTTCTTCCCAATTAACTGAAAGCCCCGAGAGACCTGAAAAGTGATTTAGTACCATTTTGAGTTCTCTAATAGAGCTACTCACATGTGTTAAAGTAAATAGTAGATAATCTGCATATGCAAAAGTTTTATTAGTTGCTAGACCTGTTTTGAAATCATGAATATCTAAATTTGACTGTATAAGTTTAATAAGTGGTTCTAAAGACAAAATAAACAGATATGGGGAAAGTGGACATCCCTGCCTCGTTCCTCTATACAACCTGAAAGAGGGTGAGATTTTCCCATTTGTAATTACTTCCGCCCTGGGAGCACTATAAAGAGTCCTAACCCACTGAATGAAACTGTTTCCCACCTTAAATGCCTCTAGTACTTAAATAAGTATTCCCACTCTAGGGTATCAAAGGCTTAAAAAATCTATAGATAGTACTGTTAGGTTTTTTTTTTGCAGTCTTAGCTGAAAATATCACATTAAGGAGACGCTGAACATTCTCCGTACCAGACCTATCAGGGACAAAACCCACCTGTTCCCCACCTATCATTTTGGTTATTATGTTATGAATTCTTAGGGATAATGTCTTTGCTAAAATCTTGTAGTCTTCATTCAGCAATGATATTGATCTGTAACTTTCACAGGTCAAAGGGTCCCTCTCTTTTTTAGGAATCAATGTGATAAAGGCTCTGGAGAGAGAATCAGGCAGTGATTTTTCTTTGAATGCCTCAGTAAACACTTTACACAAATACTTGGGAATTAGGGGGTCCATTGCCTTGTAAAGTTGCCCTGGTAGTCCATCTGTTCATGGGGCCTTATTATTAGGCAGATCTTTAATAACCTGGAAAATTTATTCCACTGAGACTTGTCTGTCTAAAGCTTCTCTATCCTCCTCGTCTATGGGTGATAAATTTGTGGCACCCAGAAATTCAGACAGCTGGTCACTCCCTACGGTGGCAGATCTAGTGTATAATTTTTGATAGAACTCCATCAATACTGTATTAATATCTTTATTCTCCACTTTAACATAACCTTGTTTATCTCTTATTCCTGCGATTAAATTCTGATTGAGTCTTCTTTTAAGCCTATAGGCAAGTAGTTTACCAGACTTCTCACCCAAGTCCCAAAATTTTGCTTAGTAATTGCCAAAGCAAATTCAGCCTTGGCAGAATACATTTTGTTAATTTCAAACTGAAGCCCCATAATTTCATGGAGCTTTACTTGTGTTCTATTCCTTCCTTATTTAAACTCATTTTCTAACTCTCTAAGTTTCTTCTCTTTTGTTTCCAAATCTTTAAGTGCATTTTTTTGTGACATGCAAAATATATTATTCTCCCCCGAAATACACCTTAAAGGCATCCCATAGAGCAGCATAAGAAACATGCCCATCATCATTATTCTCAAAATATTCAGTTGCAACCCCTTCAAGAAATTCCCTAAAGACTTTATCCTGCAGAAGAGAGAGATGTTAAACCTCCAACGCCTATCAGAGCTAAGATCCCTGTCCACAAAAAGTTGCATTGTCACCATACCATGATCCGAAATCATACCACTTTTCATATCTGATGAGGACTGCTATATGAGGAGTGTCTATGTGAGTAAAAGGAATAGTCCTTCCCATCTGGGTGGAGTTTTCTCCAGGTAGCTATCAACCCCAGGCCTTCTTTTAAACTGACTAGAGCTCTTCTAGAACTTGGCATTGGCTGATTTATTCTGGCCTTAGATCTGTCAAGGAGCAGGTCAAGCGCTTCATTAAAATCTCCCCCACATATAATCTCAAAATTATTATAGGAGCTTAATTGAATAGCAATTTCATTAAAAAACTGCTCTGGTCTCTATTCGGGGCATATAAATTACAAAAAAACTATCTTCTTCCCATTTAATATACCTTCCAGGAGCTGAAAATGCCCTTCTGGATCAGCTATATGGTTAGTCTTGCAGAAGGAAACCCCCTTTCGAAACAATATGGAGGTGCCACTCTTTTTTGAGGAGAAACAACTATACTCTGTTTGCCCCACCCACGCCCTGGCTAGTTTAGCTACCTCTTCCGGTAGAAGATGTGTCTCCTGAAGGAGAGCTATATCCACTTTCTCTTTCTGAAGATAGCTTAGGATTTTCTTTCTCTTAATATGAGACCCTAAACTCTTGACATTCCAGGAAGCAAAGCAAATATTATTAGAAGTCATGGTGTATCAGAATCTAACACTTAACTTAAGATGAAAAAATACCCTCACACTTAACTCACAGTAGATTGAATGGTTAGGCGGGAAACAATAGTGTCAAATAATATACATGCAGTAATATCTAATAACCCATATCTAGTTAATTGACAAAGATACTAGAATATCCTAACAGTTAATAATCACTATAATCACTATAACTGTGCAGTAAGATAGGAAAACTGTTAAATTCCTCAAAGCAGAGATAAAGGGGAGGAGAGAGAGAGAGAAGAGAAAAAGGGGGAGTTTGTTACACAGAGTAGAAAAAGTAATAAAAAGTAGAATGATAATCTACTTCGGTACTTTAAATACACCAGATCATCGATCCAAGGTGCCAAGTTAACCAGAGGTACAGTGGTACTAAAGAATCAGAGAATGAGAGATCCCAGTCTGAAACCATAATATGAAAAAAAAAGACAACCCAACCTAGCAGCAATATCCTATCTCCAATAACAAATATTCAATGCAAATGACCAATTCACCAGGAAAAGGAAAAAAAAAAAATGGAAGAGTGGGAGAGAGACTGTATATCCTATGGTCCTGAGAGGATTTCCAGGTACTGCCAGATCCCACACATTTTATTCCATCATGCCTATAACCCCCACTAATGTCTTCTCTCTCTAGTTCCTTAGCCATCAATGACAAATGCCAGTTAACTTAGGATGCCTCAACCCATTTGAAATTGTAACCCAAATATGCCAAGGCAGTTAATTACACCCATGGACTGCTCATCTACAACATCTTTTATTGGGGTCTACCAACTAAGCCTGGCTCCCCAAGTTAAGTTAGTACTTCTCCCACATGAAATAATTAATGTTTCAGTTAGTGCTCTCATCTGGGTTCTGACAAAAGGAATACCTGACTCCCCAGGTCACCTTGTCAGCAGGATACCACAGAGGGGCATTGCACATCATATTCTTAGTATTACCGTAGGTGCTGTTGCGCTCCAACGGTCTGTCAACATACCGCGTTTGTTTTAGCTTTCATGTTTAGAGGCAATTAGAATACAATTCGTCCATATGTTTCTGTCTCCTAAATGTTGTCCTAGCTGGACATAATTGCAATGTTACATGCACAGCAAAGACTGCTCCCCTGTTTGGAGGTGTGGTAGTAAACAACGAACGAAAGCAACAACAAAAAAAAACACCCTCCACTGTACCTTATAAGCTTTATTCAGTCTAAATTTAAAAGCTGCCACCATGAACACAACCAGATACGCTGAACAGTACCCCTGATTGGTTTTGTGCACTAGCACATTGTATAGTGGCACCAGAGCAGGTCTCTACTATAATATTGTATATTTTTTTAGATTCTTACATTGGTGGAATATCAATGATCAGTCATTATTCAAGACTGAAGAATGAACTGAATGATTCGCTCCCTCATTAATGCAGTACTGATTACTTCTCTGTCATGGAAGTATGTACTCAGTGTCAAAAAAAAAAAGACCACATACAACAACCATGAAAGCTAGTGTTTCTGATGTCAGTTACAGTATGTGGATTTGTTTTAATGTGCATGCGCTCTCACTGATGTGACTGGTACTCGTCCCCGTCTTGACGCATGGACGAGCGGTTCTGTAATGCACATCTCTGAGGGATAGGCAGGAGCAGTACGAGACTGCTAGGAGGCGCTGTCTCTGTCAGTGATATTTATCTTACAAATAATTAAGTCAGTTGTGTGCCTTAAGCAAAAATGTTCATTTATGTTTTAAACTGCAGATATTTATAGATATTAGACTAAATATGTTTCATTACTGATGGCTTTGAATAGTCTATCTTTTGCTTTTCTGTTATCCTCATCTTCTCACATGGCAATATTGGCATTTTGTTTTTGTTTGTTTGTTTTATGGGGGGGAACTGAACTAAGAGGGATTCACAGATATATGCCTATTTCTCATACATTAGATTATTAACTAATTGTGATGTTCCCCTTCTTCATTTTCCTGGGAGAGGATCCTTAATTTTCTCCCTTCTGCTTTAGTTTTTACCAAAAAATATGCCTGGTGATGCAGGACTCTTGACGCTGGGATGGTCTCTCTACTTATTGTTACTTTATTGCTTGCTTATGAGGGCAGTAATCCTCAAGGTATTATTTATAAAATGGACTTGTTTTGTGGATGCAGAATGTCAGGACAACTATTTTTGAGCGAGGGGAGCCTGGCTATCATAGTTGATCCGGTTGACATTATACAACAGATTCTATGTGCGTATATGGAAAAGGATATGGAGGGTGTTTTTTTTTGTTGTTGCTTTCGTTCGTTGTTTACTACCACACCTCCAAACAGGGGAGCAGTCTTTGCTGTGCATGTAACATTGCAATTATGTCCAGCTAGGACAACATTTAGGAGACAGAAACATATAGACAAATTGTATTCTAATTGCCTCTAAACATGAAAGCTAAAACAAACGTGGTATGTTGACAGACCGGTGGAGCGCAACAGCACCTACGGTAATACTAAGAATATGATGTGCAATGCCCCTCTGTGGTCTCCTGCTGCCAACACTATACTGGGAGGGAGCTGGTGGGTTTCAACGGATGGGGAACAGAGAATTGGGGGTTGGATTGCACACAGAGGGAGGGAGCAGGTGGGTTTCAATAGGCAAGGAATGGAGGAATGTGGGTGGGACTGACTCCACACAGAGGGAGGGAGCGAGCGGATTTCAACAGAGGAGGAACTGGATGATCAGGGGTGTGACTGCAGACAGAATGAGAGGAATAAAGTGCACTATCTCATTGGTGCAGTTCATTTCTCTCAAGTGAAAGCCAGCTCCCATTGTAAAATTCCAACAGCTGTCAGACTGGGCTTCACCATCCATTGACATGTCAGGGTGACGCCCACTGTGCAGTGCTCTGCATTGGACTTACCCCTGACACACCTCTGAAATGCAGTACTGTCCCAAGGTGTTTTTAGCGCAAGTGCTAGGAAACTCAAAAAAGACACTAGCTATTATTGTAGATGGAGTGCTCTTGCCATCTAATGGCCAGTGTGATCACTCACCAATTATTGAGGCTGTAACCCCTTAGCTATGATGTAATTATGCAGTAATTAGCTGTAACCAATCAGAATTGGCCAGCAATTCTTAAAGTTTAAGACACATGCCAAATTCGGTAAAAACCTTATACTAACATCATGATTGGTCCAAGGACCTAGTGGTCACTCAAAGAGTAAGGTCAGCTAGAATATAAAAGCCGCACATTTGTGCTGGGTTGAGAGGAGAAGAGACGGGAGAAGGGGGGAAGAGAGAGGAGAGAGGAAGGAAGAAGTGTAAAACCATAACCTGTGTGTCATAGCCTGCATATGGTGAGTGATCAACACCTGTGTCAGGTAAGTTAGGACTGCTTTTTAATTCTATGCTTGAGTAGGAAGTCTATGCTTGTCATAGGATTAGAAAATAAAACTGGTTCCATAACCTTTAAATATTTGACTGTTCGTTTGATTTAACCTCTATCTTCAAGGACCTAGGGAATCAAGTGCTTTGGCCAGGCGCTCAGATTCAACACAGCTATGGCCACCAAATTCCTCTCCTGTGGTAACGGCCGCTTACTCAGTCCCCACCTGTGGCTATGCCCACCGAAGTACCCTGATTTTGTTTTTTTTACCTTTGTTTTACCAGGAGAGACACAACTGAACGCTTGCTTACAGGTGCAACCTGGAAACACAAGGAAGTTAAGTCACTTGCTCAGGGTCACACAGTATGCAAGTGAGGGCTGTGGGATTCAAACCCAGGTCTCCAGGTTTGCAGCTCAGAGCCTTGAACTACTGTGCTATACTGCCTCCTGTTGTTGATATGGACGCTGAATTCCTTTCTTGCAGCTATGGCCACTGACTTCCCCTTTCTCCCCAAGCAGCTGTCAGTTCTGAGCAGCAGTAGGCTGTGGCTCTCTTTTTGTAGCCCAGCTGCTGCTTTCAAATGTTGGTGCCTTTTCCTTCCTTGCTCCCTAATTGGATCCCACTGCGCCAATGGCCGCTGACAATCCCTTTTGCCTACACAGCCACTGACAATCCCTTTTACAGCAACAGCTGCTGAATTCCTCTCCTGTGGCTATGGCTGCTGACTCCCCACCTGTGGCTATGGCAGCCAAGTCCCCTGTCATGGCTACAGCCACCAGATTCCTTTCTCACAGCTATGGCCACTACTTCCCCTTTCTCCTCAAACAGCAGTCAGTCCTGAGCAGCAGCAGACTGTGGCTCTCTTTTATAGTCCAGCCACTCCTTTCAAATGTTGGTGCCTTTTCTTTCCCTGCGCACCAATTGGCTCCCACTGCGGCAATGGCTACTGGCAATCCCTTTTGCAGCAATGACCGCCGACAATCCATTTTGCGGCTACAGCTGCCAACAATCCCTTTTGCAGCTATGGCCACCAAATTCCTCTCGCCACAGGATCCCCACCTGTGGCTATGGCCGCCAAAGTCCCCTGTTGTGGCTACAGCCACCAAGTTCCTTTCTGGTGGCTACGGCCGCCAACTTCCCCTTTCTCCTCAAACAGCAGTCCATCCTATCTATGTCTTCTTCACTGAACAGAGTACCACACTTTTTCTGCTTCAGCCCAGTAGTCTGTTGTTGATGTGGAGTTGTTAAACCACTGCTGAGTGAGTAGTTGCTTCCCCACCACAATTTCTAAGTTTTCCTGTTCTGTTCTGTTTATAACAGTTTGTGACAGATATATTTTAATATCCTCACCACACCAACTTTACCCACAGGATGGCACATAAACTAGACCCCAGCAAACTGTGAGAATGTCCTAAATATAAGGTGGAGGAGGGAACCTTTTTTCCTATGGCTTGGGTCTGCCCTTTGGTGGGACCATACTGGGGGGGGCATATAATAGCTATGTTATCTAAAGTTTTAGGCCATTCATTTGAGTGAACCCCATACAGAATCCTCTTGGGCGTTCCTTCTGAGCCCTCTGGAGAGGGAAGTGTGCCACCATCGCCTCTGGAAGTTGGGAATTGTGATCAGCAAGATCCCTTTTTTATTTGTCCACATTTCACCTAATTCAAACCAGCTCCCTATAGTTAATTTCTCAATGCTCCACCAAGAGAGAGCAGCTCACTCTGCTTAGTTTCCGGATGTCCTCCACCTGATTGCGAGGAGCTCCATATGCTTAGCTCCTTGACATACCCTAATGGGCACCGGATTGTATGGGCCCATGGGGCATCGGCCCCAGCAATGATTTTTTTTTACCTGGGCTGAGCCCCAGCAATATTTTGCCACATGCTGCCTGCCAGTGCCATTTTTTGCCCCCTGGTCAGTTTTTCTGTTGTGCGCGCACCCTTTGCTGACTGTGACCATGCGCGTACCACTGCACCCCCCCATTTGCCCACCCGCTGCTGTTTAACTGACTGGCGGCACTGGCATTATTTAAAATTGGTGTGGATTGGATGGTGCCTTTTGACTGGTTGGTTTATCACCCCCCCTCCAAAAATCATTGTGGCTGGTTCATTGGCAAGAAGTGGCATTTTTCAATTTGCCACATGCACTGTGATTGGCCGGGGGGAGGGCTTAATAGGCGTGATAGGCGTGCGTCTGACTAGGGGATTCTCTGAGTAAGGAGGTGCTCAGGTTATTGGTAAGGGCGGTGGTTTTCACTTATAGTGTGTTGTGTGATGGGCCAGCCTGGAAGTAGTTGAAGGCAAGGGAGAGATGATGGTCCAGGCACCCAGCCAGCCAAGATGAGCTGTGCTTAGCCGGAAAGGGAGAGCATCAAGTGCCTAAGACTGGTGTGGTGGTGTGGCAGGAGTCGGCTCAGTGGTTGGCCGAGAGGAGAGGGAGAGAGAGAGAGAGAGAGAGAGAGAGAGAGAGAGAGAGAGTCCGGGATCAGGAGTTGGCCTGTCGGGAGTCCAGGGCACCACACGGCACCACCAGGCAGTAAGGAAGGCCAGCAGGATGAGCAGCAGACTAGCGGTGCGGTGTTGCAGCACAGGGTGTCGTGGAGAGTAAAGTGAATGGGTCGGGCAACTCGAGCACACCAGGTGGGGTTACAAAGTGGCTGGGTGATGGTCTGTGTGGTGGTGGTGGACTGGTTGATGAGGGTCCTTCTTCAGTCTGAGCAACTGGCGGAAAGGCACCAGCAGATCAGCCAGCAGGTCAGTTGGAGCCTCAAAGCGGAAGAACAAGGTGAGCAGCAGCAGAAGAGGTCAGAGGAGAGCTGCAATCAGCACAGCCAGGCCAGTCAGCATCATCCCCCAGACCCTCAGCAAAAGTAGGCAGCTGCCAGCAGGCTAGTACATTTTTTTTTTTATTTAGTTGCTTAACCAGGTATATTGTTTCTATATCTTTGCATTTGGCCGTTATAAGCCAGCCAGGAACTCTGAAAATACCTCAGGTTTAAGGAAGACTGCCATTTTTGCAATTGCATGACCTTTGGGTTGGGGGTTATCTGAGCAGCCACAGGTGCCCAGCATTTAGTTTAAAATGCAAATTTGCCAGCCATCCCATGGCAACATCAATGGGGTCAGTACCAATTCAATACTGGGTACACCGGGACTTTATTTTAGTCTTTAGTAACTGAATAAGGCCCACTAGGCACAAGTTCCTGTTTCCAGGGGCGACCAGGGAGCTCTGGGTGGTTAAGTGACTTCCTCAGGGTCACACAGTATGCAAGTGGAGGTTGTGAGAATCAAACCCAAGTATGGTCTGCTGGATGTACCAAGCTTATTCACGGCTCGTTACTCTAACCTTAAGGCTATACTGCCACTTTATAAGAGCTCCCTAGATTGGTTAAAAGAGAAATACTGGTATCAAGCTGCACTGTGGTGTGATGGTAAGCCAAGGGTGAGGACTGCACCTGTGGGGACCTTTTTAGTTGCAGCCTCAATAAAGTTTATTTGGCTGCTCATAGCATGGAATAATGACCACATGTGGTTTTGATGAAGTCTGCATAAGGCACCAGAAGACCAGTCTGTTGACAATGCATTACCTCATTTGCATTAACCCTGAATGAAATAGTGTTCTTGTTGAAGCCATTTCTCATTGTCTCTGAAGAGTATCAGTGCAGGCTAATTGTTGGAGTAGTGACCACAGTGGGGAGGTGGGCAGGTACAGTGTCCTGGGGGTTATGCTCACCAGTTATTAATCTTTCTCTGTGCAGAGGCACTGCACAATTCCTGCTAGCTGGCTCAGGTGTGTGCAAATCCCATTGCCCCCTGTCTGGGGCAAGTACAATTTCCTTGAAGGGCAAGTACAAAAAGAGAACTAATTTCATTGTAACAAATAGGGGGCAAGTGAATGTTCAGCTAGGGTCATGCCTGGGCAAGTCCTAAAAATTTTGATTGGAACACTCCTGATCTGGATGGGATATTCCTCCTCCCCCCCGATCTGGATGGGATCTCCCCCCCAACTAGTTAAGAAGAAAAATAACCCTTTGGGTCATCCTTTGCAGACACCAGGCTTCATCCAGTCTCTTCCACTACACACCCAATGCTGAGCCAGGATGATCATGTAACCTTGTGACTGAAGGGGTAATGTTGTGGTGTGGGTGAACTTTTAATGCGTTGCATGGATTTTACCTTTGTGTGTCTTCTATCATCCTAGGCAGGCCATGTAAATAAAATGCCACAGTCTCTCTCTCTCCCGTCCCAATCTGCAACCTCTGCTTAAACCCATAGGGGCAGCCAGCCAGCCGAGGGGTGGATCACCATCATGATTCATGCTGATAAATTGTTTGTGTGAATGACTTGATGTGGGGGACCTGGGGTTTGGGTGCAGGGGGTATTGATGCTTCTCTTCCTCTCAAAGGAGGAGGAGGAGATGGATGGATGGATGAGTGAGAAAACATCAGGAATAATGTAGTGAATGACTGCAGCAGACAAGGGAATTGTTTCTTATTTTGTCCTCCTGTCCAATTTATTGGCCACGTGGCCCATTTTGACAGTGTGCAAGCAGCTGGGTGCAAGCACTGGAGGCCTTTGGTGAGTTATCCTTTGCAGGCTGCAGCACCAGGCTTCATCCAGACATTTCCACAGGCTACACACCTCAGGAGCTATGATAATAATGATTATGTCACCTTGTGTTGGAAGGTATAATGTGGTGATGGTGAACTGTAATGAGTTGCATGGGTTTTACCTCTGTGTGTCTTCTATGTACTCAGACCATGTCCCCCCCAAAAAATCTCATATGTGTGTGTGTATGTCCCTGAGTCCCCATGTCTCTAACCTGCGAATGGTGTATGTTTAGTGAAATACAGTGCCTCATTCCACTTACGTCTTGCTCTCTCATTTCCCAACCTCTGCTAAACCTGTAGGGGCAGCCAGCCAGACAGGGGCTGGGGGTACACTATATTCAGAAATTACATGTGTGAGTGACTTGATGTAGGGGCCTGGGGTGTTTGGGAGATTGGGGCTTCTTTCCTCTCCTCTCCTCTCTGCTGTCTCTACTAGCCTACAGATTACATAACCTGGTGTTTCCTGCTGTGTTTTGGACTTTGTATTATTTACTGGTAACTGGTATGGGATGCCCAGTCCCCAGCCAGTGCAGAGCAACCAAACTATCAGAAATCTAGAAGTATGGGGCACTGGGCCAGAACTTAATTTGCAGGAAATAGAAATGATTGTGGTCCATTTTGCCAAACAGGGGACATCCCTTGTCTGCAGCCTTACCTTGATGTGCTGTAGGCTGTGTGGGTGTAAGTGTTTCAGCAGGCCTCCTCAACTTTATTATGGCAGCATGCCTGATTAAATGGCACCTTGTAAGTTTTCGGGTCAGGACACTGTTGTGTTGTGCCACAGCTGTTGATGATCCTGAGGGATATCAGTGTGGGTTAGGTAGTTATTACAGGGGTACAGACAGTAACTAAATTACAGTATCTGATTTTGGAAGGATTTGCTAGACTAACTTTGTTGCCCTTACACATGCATATGTTTCGAAACCTCTTAATTGGGACTTGCCTAATTGATGTGAGGGGTTGGGGGTGGAAAGAGAAAGCTTTGGTAATAAGTACCTTGTGGAGAAGGTCGTGTTTCCTTTTGCCATTCAAGAAAGTCACTGATGACAATGTTTATTTTGTCTGCCTGTTGAATGTATTATTCTGCTGGAACAATTCATATGAGTCTCAGGACTTGTTGATTCAAAGTAGATAACCTTGGGGGCGTGGTTAGCGCTCGTCTAAGATGGCGACTTAATCAGGTAGCTTCGTCTAGCATGGAGCTTTATTGCCAAATTTATAACCTCTGGGGAGGATTCACAGCTGGAAAATAACGGACCAGGCTGCCGAACTCTGCACTATCGAAACGGGAGCTTTTGATTCAAGGGACATTCGGGAAAATGGACTGCGAGTGAGGGAACTGTATTCCAGTTCTCCAGGTTGTACATGATGGCACAGTCAGCAAATGAGCGAGAGGAGCCCTCGATACGGGAAATGTTTGCATCGATCATGGCAAGTATAGACAACCTCACACTGGCAGCTAATACCTCCACTTTTGCTATTCAGCAAATTAATGTACATGTAGACGTAGTGGAACAAAAGGTAACTACGCAGGAGGACTCACTTCTTAGCCATACGGCCCTATTGAGAGACCAGGCAGCTAAGATTAATCAACTGTATGACAAAGTGGAAGATTTGGAGAATAGGAGTAGGTGTAATAATTTGTGCCTACTGGGATTTCCCAAGGGCTGTGAGGAAGGGAAGGTCCTGCCATTTTTACAACGGGCATTACCAGAAATTTTAAAGCTCCCCGAGGGCACTAAAATCACAATGGAGCGTGCTCACTGTACGGCCCAGCCTAGGCCTGCCCAGGGGGAACGTCCCCACCCCATCTTGGTTCGAATTCTGAACTTTGCTGAAAAAGAGGGAATACAGGCTAGGGCGAGAGAGCTCAGGCAGCTACTTTGGCAAGGGAACAGGATTATGAGTTTTCAAGATTACCTCAAGGAACTGGCAGCTCAGTGTAAAGCTTTCACTGAAGCTCAAGGAAGCTACATGCTTTAAAGATCCTGCTCACCCTAAGATACCCGCCACACTGCAAATTTCTATGAATGGTACAATTCAGCAATTTTCATCTTCAGAGGCTGCTCTGGACTATATTGTCAATTCATGCCCTAGAGGTTTGGCTTCCAGTCTTCTAGTCAGGCTGAAAATGACCAGAGAATCCCATTTCAGCTGTTGTTCCTCCAGTTACCTCTCCCAGTCTGCGCCAATGGTGGGATTGGAACCTAGGAACTTGAAAGTCCGAAGAGGCCTCCATCCTCCCCACACACTAAAAGGGGCCATCCACAGGAAAGGAAGAGCAATATGGATAACCTGACTTCTCCTCCCCTAGACGCACAGGGGGAACTTCAGATTGAATACGTCAGCCCTTACTTTGCCAAAAACCGGTTTGCGATTCTGAACGATCTCCCTGATGAAGAAGGATGCGAAGCAATGGACAGTGGGGGGACAGCCGGGTTATTTGGGTGGAAGCTCTCAGGAAGACCCCCATAAGGACAGTCTTCATGGTACGGATAGTGCCACAGCAAATATGGCATTGGACTTCCCGGCCCCAGGTTCCCCCCCCAGGTCAAAACTACGGAGCAAGAACCAGAAGAGGGAAAGCATCCGAAAACTTCATGAGCAGCGGGTCTTTTCTTTCCCTGGATTAAACTGTTCAATGTTAGATAAGTATCTGAATTGCTGGTAGTCTAATGTTGTAATATTGCGGGAGGGAATAGGTATGGCTTCCTTGAGTTATACCTGGGAGAAGCCCTGGGGGATAGTGTTTATCAGAAGGTTTATACCGGCTGTCATTGGTGGCCCTTTTGGGGGGGGGAGGGTATTGGCTGGGGTAAAAAGGGAAGTGAATACATAAATATATATTGTGGGAGGTATATTCATGAGGGTAGGGGATGTTTGAATATTCTCTTGGGATAGGGTAGATCCCTGGGGGTGCAATCTATCCCCCCTATCTTCCTTTCCTGCCTGTTTCCTATAGGTGGAAGTTTATTATCTTTGTTAGGAAAGGTACCTCACCCTTCATAGTATCTTGCCTCGAGGACCCAATGGAAGAGAATAAGTGACTTAACTTGACCCTACAGGCAATAGTTAGAACTTAACATTGCTAGAGGGGCCATATTGGTTCCTTAACACGTGGTAATGATCAGATGTACCTCTTAGTTTTACTCAGACTATGCAGTACATGGCTTGGTATATAGGTAGGCCCTAAGACTGTTGGTAAAGATTCAATAGAAGTACAAATGTTTAAGTGAGTATTAGAAGCTCAATGAGAGGATGTCCATAGTATGTTCAATAGTAGCTCCCGGGACTTCAAGTTGGTTCAAGGGATTTTGATTTTCCCATTAGCAGAAGGGCAGTATCTGGTCTTAGGACTCAGTCACAGGACTTTACCCCCGTTTGAGGGACTGTAGGCAGATTCGTAGAAGGCTCTAGTAAGTGCGGATTCTGTCTGTTGCTTTTGTCCCATCTTAGAGAAGATTGGTATATGCTCTATAGGAGATAGGGATTTTCTCCCTTTTGAGAAGCATCTGGCTCCCCCCAGGAATGACAAGATATACCATTGGCTAGGTCTCTAGCCAGCTTAATCCTACCGTTTCCTCTAATAGTAGTAGGTAGTTTGTTTGGTTTGTTGTTATTTAGATAGGGTAGTAATACATAGTAGTTGTAGTTAGGTTAGTTAATCCCTGCCTACTGTTGGAGTTTCGTGTTTGTCCTGAACAGTACAGTAACTTTTCATACCCTGCATATAGCTGGATTCAGTTCCTTTAACATTATAAACTAGGGCACATTGTGGATTTTAGCTATATGGCTGACATTGTGATTCATACCTGGAATGTCCGTGGGTTAATTCTCGATAAAATGTAAGAAAGTCCTTGCATACCTGAAACGCAACGCTCTCAAGTGGCCTTTTCTCCAGGAGACCAAGTTTGCTGGGGAGGATCATACCCGTATGGTGAAGGACTGGGTTGGCCAGCAAGTGCATTCTAATGCCCTGACCAGGAAACATGGGGTTCAGATTTTGGTGCATAAGTCCCTTTCTTGGAAGTTAACCCAGACACATGCAGATTCTGATGGCAGATGGGTTATGGCTACGTATAACACTCCCACAGGTCTAATCACTCTATGTAATATATATGCCCCCAATGATGATGCCCCATTGTTTTTTCATAAGCTGGCAGAAGTAAAACTGGAATTTAACCCACCGGATTGTCCGCTACTTATTGGTGGAGATTTTAATCTGATCTTGATGCCTATGCTGGACAGAAATGATGGGGGGAAAGAGGCACATCCCAGAAGTGTGAAGGCTCTTCAGCAAATGCTCTCTGACCAGGGGTTAGTAGATCTCTGGAGATTGTTCCACCCCAGAACTAGAGACTATACATTTCATTCTGTCCCAAACGATTCATATAGCAGGCTTGATTTCTGGCTTGGTTCAGCTAAGTTGACTACTAAAACTTCAGAGGTTTCAATTCTCCCTTGCTGTGTCTCTGATCATGCTTTAGTCCAGCTCCTATTACAATGGGACCCAGTGGCCCCCCCAACTAAGCAATGGAGAATGGACCCGCTTCTGGTACAGGACCCCGAGTTCACCCCTTGGCTTATTTAGGAGGCTTCTCTCTTCCTTGCAGAAAACCCTATTAATGACACCTCTGCCTGTACAACTTGGGAGGCTTTTAAGCCACATTGCGAGGCAGCATTATGGGGTTTTCGGCTGCTAGACGCAGACAAAGATAATCACAGCTGCTTGACCTTGAACGGAAATTGGCTGATGCTGAGAGTAAGTTTAAGTCGCTGCCTTCTCCCAATATTCATTCTCCCATTGGGAAATCTATTTTGGCCATTCGGTTTGAAATTAATCAGATTATGAATAGGAAAGCGGAAGCTGCTATTTTACATCTTAAACATACGTTTTGGGAAGGGGGGAACAAAGGGGGCAAGGTACTTGCATACCAATTAAGGAAACAGCAGGCCAGTAGA
Organism: Neoceratodus forsteri; assembly: GCA_016271365.2. NCBI lineage: Eukaryota > Metazoa > Chordata > Ceratodontiformes > Ceratodontidae > Neoceratodus > Neoceratodus forsteri. The sequence continues at coordinate 33,853,073 of JADMNL010000033.1, forward strand.
TTTATCCCAGGTCTAAAAAACAATTTAGGATCATCATGTACCTCTCCAGGAGATACTAATGAGATTATGTCTGCATTCTACAAAAAGTTATATTGTTCCACTCATGCTAACCATAACTTGGACACTCAGGGCTTCTTAAATTCTCTAAGCTTGCCTAAGCTGCAGAGCCAGCACACATGGCAGTTAGATCTCCTATTTCAAAAGAAGAACTGATGGTAGCTATTCAGGACTTAAAAAAGGGGAAATCCCCGGGTAGTGATGGGTACCCCGCAGAATTCTATCAGACTTTGGGCCATATTATTTCTTCCCTTTTGACTCAGGTGTTTCGGGAGGTCGAACTTAAGGGTGCCTTTCCACCCTCTGAGGCAACTATAGTTGTGATTCCCAAGAAAGGTAAGGACTCCACGAATCCGGGAAATTACTGCCCTATCTCACTTATAAATCCGGACAGTAAACTTTACGCTAAAATCGTAGCCTACAGACTCAGTCCTTTGTTGGCTGAATTGATACACCCATCACAAGTGGGATTTATACCAGGGAGACATAGTTTGGATCATTTAAGAACCCTGCTTAATCTGATTCCTCTGGCCAGGTCTCTTCACACCCCGGCTGCTGCCATCACGGTAGATTTCGAAAAGGCATTTGACTCAGTGGAATGGGACTATCTATATCTGACTCTTTCTCATTTTGGGATTGGGGACACCTTTCTTGCAAAAATAAAAGCTATATATATGGAGCCCCTTTTGCCAGAGTTAATATTAATTCAACCCTTTCCCAACCTTTCCCACTGGGCAGAGGGGCGGCAAGGATGCCGCGCTTTCCTGCCCTACTTTTTGTATTAGCGTAGGAACCTGGTAGGCTATTCGTAATCACCCAAAGATTAATGGTCTGACAGTGGGGAATATATCCTATGTAACTTTTATGTATGCTGATGATCTTCTCCTTCTGCTGGAGGATGCTCATACCACTATCCCCCTGCTTCTTGATCTGTTAGAAGATTTCTCAAAGCATTCTGGCCTACAGCTGAATTGGCACAAGACAGAGATACTCCCCCTGAATGAGTACTGTGTTCAGCATGATATGGGTGCAGAGGAGCTAGTGTGGGCTCCAGGAGGGATCACATACTTGGGTATTTTCCTCACTCCATCTTTAGATGCAATATGGCAAGCCAATATACAACCCCTTCTCTCCTCTCTGAAGACAGATTTCGATAGATGGAGGTTACTTAAACTAACTCTTGCTGGGAAAGTGGCAGCAGTGATTTTGATTGCTGCACCCAAACTATTTTATCTTCTGAGACATTTACCGGTCCCTTTACCTGCACAGTGGTTTCAGAGTATTGATAAGGTTATTGGGGATTTTTTATGGGAGGGATCTAAGCCTAGGTTCAGCCGTGCTAAATTAAGATCACACTGGCGACAGGGTGGGTGGAACCTCCCGTGGTTAGAAGGATACTACCGGGCCTTTCTTTTAGCCCAAACGAATAACTGGGCTCGACCTCTTTCCCCTCTTTCACTGCAGTGGGTACAGCTAGAGACAGATATTGCAGGGTTGTGTCATCCCTTATCTCTTCAAGTACAGAAGGATAATCCCAAAAAAGCTAAGGTTAATAAGTTTGGGAGAGAATGTACGTCCCCTACAATAGATTTAGCCAGGAGAAATTGGGTTAGCTATCATCGAAGACTTAATCTGGCTCCTTTTCCCCTCTCCTATGTGCCTATCTGGCACAATCCAGACATTACCATAGGTGGTAGCAAAATTATGTGGAGACATTGGGCTGCATTGGGTATCACCAAGCTGGGAGACCTGTTGACCCCCGATCATAAGAATATCCAGACATTTCAGTCTCTAAGACAGCAATGGGGAATTCCTGCAGAGGATTTCTGGAGATATCTCCAGATCAGGGATGCTATCAGGCAGCTTCTGCGTTGTCCTCTGGGCCGTGTTCAACCATCACCATTGGTTAAGTGGATGTCTTGTACTAAAGGACTTACGGGTCAGTTATATGCTACCCTTCATGATGCACTTCCACCTCAATCTGAGACAGCGAGGCATAGATGGGAAAAGATGTTGCAGACTCCTATATCCTCAGAGGCTTGGGAGAAAGCCTGGGTAGATGTTCACTCCTGGTTCACTGATACCAAATCTAGACTAATTCAAAACAAAATTGTACACTCATGGTATAGAACTCCAGTTATTTTACACAGAGCTAAAGTAATAGATAAAGACAATTGCGGGAGGTGTCAACAGCCAGGGGGTGATCTATTGCACATATTGTGGACCTGCCCCAAGATCCAACCTCTTTGGCAAGAGATTCTGGTTCTTGCCTCTCGGGTTTCCAACAGACCATTCCCATATGCCCCCTTTTTTGTATCTTGGGGTTAAGAGGGTTAATGCCTAAATTGTCACCGTTAAAAGTTAGATGGTTGGCCTTGTTAGTGTTACAAACCAAAAGAGCTATACTAAGCCAGTGGAGGTCCGTGGTGGTCCCTACGGTAACAGCTATAATGGGGTCTTTGTCTACTCTGGCCAAACTGGATACGATATCCCATCTTCAGAAATCCAAATTATCCTTATTTACAGCCTGTTGGGACCCATACCTGAGATACTTGAGGCAAGTCCCTCCACCAGTGGGAATAGGGTGATTATCCTTAGTTTCCTCTGATGGTTGTATAGGTAGTCAGATGAGGTGGGCCTCAAACAAAGGTTTTGGCAATGGTGCCCCATGTCTCGTGGGGGATGAATTATTTCCGGAACTATAACTGCTATTCTTGATTGTGTCTGGACAGGTGGACATACGGAAAGTTATTTTAGAAGTACAGATTTAAGCTTGGGATATTTTGGTATCTTTACAGGATCAGGCTGGTCCTTGCAGAACATATCTATACTCTAAATCATAGTGCTCCAAATGCCTTGAAATGGAACACTCCTGGCGGCAAGTATAAAATTACTTCGGTAGAGTGGTATGTCCGGCAATGTGAAGGTTTCGATCTAACCCCAAGGCTTTGGTAAGTACTCCTTATATGTATAATACTGGGAGGTTATGGGGTACCCGTGGAGTGCCCTGTTCAATTCTGGGGTATGTCTACACATAAACAGAGCATGTAACCCAGTCTCAATTCACCATTCTTTATTCTATGTGCTGTAATGTTATGTTTATATAGGTCACCTTTAAGTTATACTTTGCTGTTTTCATATGACAACTAGACCGGTATACCACCCCAGCATGTGTGGGCAGGGTCGGCTGTACTTTCACTATTGATCACTGGATTTTGTAATGTGATTTTATGTTTTGTTTTTTTTATGGTTTTTTTTATGTTTTATGTTTAGAAACATTAATAAAAATTATTGCAACAAAGTAGATAACCTTAACATTTTAAGGTGTGCAGCCAGTGGCCCATAAAATATACATAGAGGATAATGTAATACTCCAGTATGCTATAACAAGTGTCTGTTGTCATTGAGAGGTTGCCATGGCCCGTGGCGCCCATTTGAACCTCGAAACTGGAACTCGAAAGGTTTGTTCACCATGGTACCTTCAATACAACTACACACACTTGTTTGTAGATAGTGAAGAAGACATGTCTTTTACAGTATGCTGAACTGAATATACTGTATATAGTGTATAGTGGAGTGTTCTGCATAGAATTCCATCCCTTTCAAAATGCTGTTCTACTACAGTTCCAAGGTCATGGAATGCTGTTCTACCCTACTGTGGTAGAACAGCATTCTAGAACCTCTAGAGACTGCAAGAGTCAGTTTAATTTTGTAAGCAAAATAACTCACAACACACATTTTTCACACAGTACTATACACTATAAAAATACAGGATGAGCAACTGTATGCACAACCAGTGTGTTTTGCCACCTCAGGGTTCTGATTCCCATGGACCTTTCAAGCTTCGCTCTCGAGGTCAGAGGGAATTGGAACCCCTTTGTGGCAGAACACACTAGTTCTGCATAGTTGCCCATCCAGTATTCTCTATGTTGACATCCCTACTTAGTCTCTTAGCTGCATACTGTGTGTGTGTATCTCCAGATTTATGGTCTTAACTTGTGACAGCTTGACTAATTATGTTAATGATCCTTCAGAGGCAAGCGGCTTGTATCACATTATATAATCTAAATTCATTTATGAGTTGTAAACTGAAAATGTATTTAATGGAATTGTTGTGAAATAGAGGATATGTGGTTTGATGAGGGAAAGTATGATGTATTTGGGAACAAATAATTGTTGCCAATACTCTCACTGTGGCAGTATGTGTTTGCTGGCAAATAAATCCTATGGTCTTTAAGCAACAATGTATTTATGACATCCTATGATAGTACTTGGTATATTTGTGGTTTTCTCAGACCTTTTGCAGGTCATGTAGTAATTAATGACTTGCACCATTAAAGATACCCACCACTAATCACATGCAATTATTAGATTTCTGGTCTCTGCTGTTACCTGTGAAAGGTACATGTTAGATTCATACTGTGGATGTATTAGGATGGTGCTGCCACTGTACAGTAGCAGTTGGTGCAGATAGTGTGCCTTAGTCAGTGTGGGCCACCACCTCTCCACACACATCACACAGTACTCCCTCCCCTCCAAGCCTGCTCCTGTATAGTAGGGAATGTGTTGCTGGTATGTGGTGGTGCATCTACCCCTCCCTGTTCTGATCCCAACCGCTTATAGTGAGGAACATGTTCCTCTGACCCCATCCCCTCAAGTGCGAACAGTTCCCTAATCCTTTCCCTCGTGTTCTGCGTTCCCTCCCCCACCTGCATCCATGCACTAAGTTGTATGTATGTAGTGTGTAGTGTATAGGGTTACCTCCCCACATCCAGTACCCAACCAAGTTGGGATAAGGGCCCCCCCAATGTTTGTCATGTCCCCACCCCATGGCAACAGCCTGAGCTCTCTCAGTCCTGCAACAACTGTGTGGGAATCTGCTTGCAAGAAAGCCCCCCCCACACACGCACATATATACACAATGCCCTGGCCTCATACCCCAGTGATTTATGTAATTCCCACACAAGGAATGTTCCACACTTTCCCAGTTGAGTCATCAGCACACATACCCACACACACACACACACACACACACACACACACACACTACCTGTTGGTTCCCCTGTCTGACCAGACTGTCTTGCCATGGTGACTGAGCCTGGCACAGCTCACAACACACAGGCCACCTGCTGTCTAACAGTAACAGGTAGTGCAGCTTAAGAATAGGGCATGGGTGATGACTTGCCATACTAGGCTGTGCTCCTTCTTATTACTGTTAGACAGAGGTAACTGAGGTAGTATGTGGCAGGCTGTGTCGGTCAGAATTGATTTGGTCACTGTGGCTCAGTTGGATCAGACAGGGGCACCAACGAGTCTGTGTGTGTGAGAGCTCATGTGTTGATGCTGCAGCTGGGAAGGTGGGGAGTTGGACACTAACCACCACTGAGGAATCAGCAGAGATGGTGCAAATTGCTGGGGTGCAGGGCCATTTTGACTGAACTCCAGCTGAAATGGGGAAGAAAGATCAGAAGACCCCTCACATCTACTTTCTGTTAAAGTCCCAGGCATGGACCAAAACAAGGAAGAAGAAAGAAAACCACAACATAGTAAAAGACACTACATGGTAAGTATAATATTTATTAACATTCACACACAGTAACAAACACAATATAAAGTTTCGAAAGGAAATCAGTCACCAACTTCAAAATGCCTCCACCACCCCCCAGAAAAGTTGTCTTCTTATTAAAGTTTAAAAATGAGCCTTTTAAATAGTATTTCAATTTATTTCCTATACCTGAGGCCAGGGGCTTAGCCCCCTGACCCCCATGTTATGACACAAGGTGCTCTGCTCCCATAATGCCCTGGTGGTGGGTTGACATCTTACCCCTTGCCCGTGGAGTGGGGCTTTGAACCCCGACACCCTGGTAGTTGACCTCTGACCCCACTGGTAAGTGATCTCTGACCCCTGGACCAGAGGCTTTGACCCCTGACCCCTGGGTCCCACCAAACATTTTACAAACCCGGCTCCTATGCATACCCTGCCAGATTGTCTCCAACTCCCTGTGTTTAGTTCCTTGCAGAAGTGGGCAAAAGTTGTGAATTCTGCTTTTGCAGAACTTTCGTGGAAATTCTGAAATGTCACAGAATTTTTTGAACTTCTGCCATTGGCAAGAGCAAAATCTTCCAAATGTGATTGTCAGATTTTCACCCCGTTCTGCAGAATTGTTTGGCTGAACTGTGGAATAATACACATGAACCATGGAATACCAGTTCTGAGAAATTTGTTTTTTAGCAGTTTAATGAATTGTTCCTCAGAACGTGAAATTATTCCGCAGTTCAGTGGTCAGTTCCGTAGATCTTTTTCTCTGCAGTTTAATACAATAATCTATAATTTATAAATTTTCTTCCACTGTTGGAACTCAGAATTTCTGCAAAAGTTGCTAATTTGATTTCTTCACTTTTGTGGAAGTGAAAATCTGACTTTCGCAGAAAGTTTGCTGGTGGAAGGTTTTTTCTCACTGCTCTAGTTCCTTGATGCCTCACCCTACTGAGAACAGCTTCCTCTGCTTAGTTCCTTAATGTCTCCACACAATTGAGGGCAGGTCCTTATGCTTAGTTTCATAACATCAACTCAGATATACTTGATAGCACAAATAGGTCTTCATCCATTGTCCAAAGCACAACTAACGGGTTCGAAAAAAAAATGTAGCAAGTTTGTTAAGATTGATCTACCCCTGACAAAGCCATGCTGTGTTGCATCCCTTAGTCCCTCATCTTGTAAATGTAAAGTAATAAGTTGTTTTAATATTTTTTTCCCAATAGTTTTCCCAAGACTGATGTCAAACTTATCGGTTAATACTTTTTTACATCTTGTTTAAAGCCATTTTTGAATATAGGCGTAACAGTGGCCTCGTTCCATTCTTGTAGTGTTTTTCCCTCTGTTAACAATGTGTTGAATAGTAAAGTTAGGTGACCGACTAATTGGTTTGCAGTTTCTTTAAGGAACTTTGAGATTATCCCACCTGGACCTGCTGAGCTATAGGTTTTAGTGGTCCTAATTGCTTCAAGAACATCAGATTCATGAAATGGAACAAAAGGGACTGTAGTTGTTAATTGATCCACAGTTACTTCCTCTTTGTCAGTATATACACTAGTAAAATAGTTGTTTAATTCTGTGCACATTTCTTGTTCCCGCGAGATCATACTAGTATGTGTATGTAGCGGCCCGATACTGTTGTTACTTGTCTTTAGCCAACTGATATAGTTGAAAAATGTCTTTTTATTGTCCTTTATAGTTGTAGCTAGTCTTATTTTCAGCTGTCATTTTGTTTTTTGATTGTACTTTATTTTTGTTTGCTGATTTTTTGTAGATAGACCAATTGCATGATGTTGGATGCTTTTTATAGTTGTTGTATAGTTTTTGTTTTTTATTGATGTTACGCTTAACATTTTTTTTTCCATCATTGTGGTATTCTATGATTTTTGTTATATTTTATCCTATCCAGAACCCATGAATCAACGCAAAATTAGATTCTGTCTTTTATTAATTGCTACATATTACTGAGACTTGGGTCTTTCAGTTGAGTTTTCTAGTTTCATTTGGACAGAAAATTTTTTATCTTCCTATAGTCTGCCTTGAAGTAATCTTTGATTTCTGTTTGGTTAACAGTGTATTTTCTGTTGAATATTTATGTCTACCTGTATCATATTATGGTCAAAGTTGCCTAAGGGGTGGATTATGTTTATTTTAATTCATTTTTTATCAACGTTTGATATAAATAAGTCCAGTACATTTTTCCCTCTAGTGGGGCATTTAACTAGTTGTTCTAGGTTATTTATTATTATTGAATCAATTAATTTACTTTCAGTTCAGCTCACTGCTGTCAAAGTGTCCCAGTTTATATTTGGGAAGTTGAAATCCCCCATTAGAATGAAATCTCCATCAACTTCAAGATTTTCAATTTCATTCATAACACAGTGATTTTCATTACTATCTAGGTTAGGAGACTGGCAAGCTAAGCCTATGGTAAGTTTGTTATTTAGTTCCTCAGAACCTCCATCCAGTGGAAAGCAACTCCCTCTGCTTAGTTTATCGATGCCCCCACCCAGTTGAGAGCAACCACCTATGAATATTTCCTTGATATCCCTACTCAATTGTCAGTAGCCCACTTTGTTTAATTCCTCAATGCCCTCACCTTATTGTCATCAGGTCCCAGTGCTCAGTTCCTGGACAGCCCACACCAGTTTGAGAACAGCTCCCTATGGTTAGTTCCTTGGCACCATACCCCACTGAAAGCAGTTCATTATGCTTAGTTCCTTGATGACCACACATGATTGGAAGCAGCTCCCCATTTTGAGTTCCTCCAAGCTCCAACTGACTGAAAGCAGCTCACATTGATTAGTTCTTTGATGTCTGGATTGAGATCAACTCATATTTAGTTCCTTGACATTCTCACTTGGTCAAGTGCAGTTTCTTATGCTTAGCTCCATGACACCCCCCCACGCCATTGAAAGCAGTTTACTATGTTTAGTTTATTGATGCCCCACCAGATTAAGAGCTGTTCCATATCCTTATTTTATCTACACCCCATCAGATTGTCAGCAGCCCCCTATGTTTAGTTCCTTGATGCTCCCACCCAATCAGGTTCAGTTCCCTATGCTTAACTCCATGACGCCCCCCTGCGCCATTGAAAGCAGCTTACTATGATTAGTTTCTTGATGCCCCACCAGATTAGGAGCTGCTCCATATGCTAAGTTTATCAGTGCCCTATCAGATTATCAACAGCCCCCTATGTTTAATTCCTCGATGTCCCGACACAATTGGGTTCAACTCCCTAGGCTTAGTTTCACAATGACCCCACCCAATTCAGAGTGGCTCCATATGCTGAGTTCCTCGATGCTCCTTCACTCCCTATTCTTAGTTCCTTAATGCCCTCCACCTGGTGAGAACAGCTCTCTACGCTGAGTTCCTTAACACCCACAAGCTGCATAGTCTCTATGCTTAGGTCCTGTATATACTGACGTTATCTATTTATCTATCTCTCTCTAGCTACATATATCAATCTATTCAAGTTATTTATTGTAACTCAGGTTGGGCAGAGGTCTTATTTACCGTTTCATCTAGTACAATTATGGAAACATTACGGCAGGTACAATATTTCAACTTGAAAAGAATGTGGTTATTCTTCAAAAGAGCACCCGCTAGTATCTTCTAACCATTTCCAACCCTCCTGCTCCCTCCCACTACATGCTGTCTGCCCTGCTCCCTCCGTTCCTGGTCTCGGCATGTAAGTTGACCCTCCCGCTCCTTCCCACTGCATGCTGTCCACCCCCCTTCCTCCATTCCTGGTCCCGGCACATAAGTTGACCCACCTGCTCCCTCCCACTGCATGCTGTCCACCCCACTCCCTCTGTTCCTTGTCCCGGCACATAAGTTGGCCCTGCCACTCCCTCCCCACTGTGTGCAGTCCAGCCTGCTCTCTCCATTCCTTGTCCTGGCATGTAAGTTGACCCTCCTGCTCCCTCCCACTGCATGTTGTCCACCCCGCTCCCTCTCTGTTTCTGGTCCTGGCATGTAAGTTGACCCTTCTGCTCCCTCCCACTGTGTGCTGTCCACCCTGCTCCCTCTGTTCCAGTCCCAGTAGGTATTAACACCCTCCCACTCCCTCCCACTGCATGCTGTCAGCCCCACTCCATCCGTTCCTTGTCCTGGCACATAATTTGACCCTTCTGCTCTCTCCCACTGCATGTTGTCCACCTTGCTCCCTTCATTCCCAGTCCTGGTAGGCAATTACACCTTCCTGCTCCCTCAGTTCCCATCCCGACAACCAGATTAGAGAAAGGGAGGAGCCAAGACCGTCCACCCTGCACTATGCAACAACTGGCAACCACAGGCCAGTCTGCTGCTGATGCTGCACAACTTCTTTTCTAAAAGTTAAAGAGAAGATGACTACTACACTCATGACAGGTTGGTAATGCCATTTCCCAGCACAGATTCTGTCCACACTATGTGGTCTGCAGGCTTTTTCCACTTGTGTATATTAGGACTGTAATTCATACAGGAGCTTGAGGAGGAGAGCTGATTAGTCCCCTGTTGTCATGCTGTCCAATGGCCGGGTTCATTCTGTGTTCATTCTCTCTCTTCCCTACTCTGTGAAAGACAGTCTTTCTGCTTTGGTTCAGTTTGCTATTACTATACTGAAATTGCCAGGGGCTGGTAGGGAGGTATAAATAAGAGACTTTGTGGCTTTTAACTCAGCCTTTCAACCCTTTCCCAATCATGAGCTTTTATGTGTCATAGTTATTTAACAAGGACAAGAGCTCCACCTTGTTTTTTCTGAGCTGCTTTTTGGCTAGACAAATGCCATGGGAACCTGTTAATCAATGTAAACAGAGTCAAAAAGGTCCAAATAACTCAGTCTCTGCAACTGATTTAGGAGCACAATTCATTTTCTTTTTAAATCCATAAAGTCAGATGACCTTGGTATAATGAAAATAAACATACCCTGCTATTTTGTAAATTGAATTCTACATAAACTTTTATTTTATTTGATCAAATAAATTAAAATTGCATCTTATAAAAGCAGTCAGCATATATCTTTACACAGATGGATGGATGGTGGCCAGGCTGGGCTCACCGTCACAATAATTATTTTGATAAGTTTTATTTCGCATTTTTAATGTTTATTTTATCTGTTTTTGTAATTTTAGTTCAAGTTGTTTTTGGGTTCCTGGATGCAGTTACAGTTCTTGCGCTTATTTTCGGTGGTCTGTTTCCATTGTTGGCTGCACCTTTAGACTGTTTTTGACTCTCACATGTATGAGGGGAAGTTTGGCTCAATTACCTGGTTCTGAGTTCCTTTCTTCGGTATATCTGCTCCGTATGGAGAAGTCAGCTTGTTGAAAGAAAAAACCAAAAAGACTTGATGCTGCTCATGGCTATGCGTGGAGCAATACGAGTGGAAAAACTGCCGATTTAGCCGTAGCTGTGTTTTTGAGATCAGACTGGCATTTTTATTGGGCTCTTGAACTTAGACTGTCATTTGAGTCTGGGTCAGTGATTTCAGTGACTGTGCAGGGTGAGGGAGCTCCCTAGCTCTCTGGTTGAAGGGCTATTCCTGATCGCACTGCTTGGAACCGAGTGGGAATTACCTCAGTTGGTTCCGGGGAGCCAGAGGCATTATTTGAGATTTTTACCTAAGATATCCTGAGGTTGGATCCTGGTGGCCTAGGCTTGAGGTGCCTGTAGCTGCAGGTCACGGGTGATGCGAGCGTGGCCTGGCTAGAGTGGTGGGGGTATCCCTCTATGGCTTGGATAAAATAGCATGCCTCTAGCTTTTCATATATGGGCCCCTGTTATCTGATATTACTCTGATCTGGCATTGTATGAAGATGCCTTCTGTATTTATAGATTTTTGCCCAGATGGAAGTTGAACAATTGCAGTCTTCCAAACTAGTGGAGTTTCCGAAGAATTACAGATTTATTGGAAGAGTTGCCTTTCTGGATAAAATCCTTGGTCACTGTTTGGATTTGATTTTGCCTTTTTTTTTGGACCTCTGTGTGGTTTTGGACTGGTGAGATCTGTGACTTTTATAATTCCTTGCTGCTTCTGCATAGAACTCAGACTGGGTGGTGAGAGTACCCTGAATATTATTCTCTATTTAGTCTGTATTGCCTAATTGTGGTTGGTGAAAAAAATCCACAGTAACTATAAATCTGGTTATGGCTTTGGTGTGTGAGAGAGAGACACTAAGGCCAAAATTCAGAAAACTATTACATGTTTCTCAGAAGCCTTGAACTGTTTTCAGAGGACACTTTTGTTATTTAGGACTTTTGGAATTGATTTTCCAGTTTCTGGACACTGTTAGATCTTTGCTTTTATGTGTTGGATTTTTGGGGGTGATTTAAGTAGGAAATTTTATTTAAATAATTTTGTTTGTGGGGTTCTTGAAGGTTTTTTAGTATTTAAATTTGGGGGCAGCCTGGCAGGATATAAGGATTATTAAGAGGCTGTCTAAGTTAAATAAAATTTTTAATTAGGTAGCATGTGTTGGGATCATGGCTCGGTGGGCAGGTGCTACTTCCCCCTCTAGGCTGAGGGGCCTGTGCCCCTTTGTTAGTCCCCCATTGCAACCATAAGTATATATGCATTGTCGTTCCTTGGGTATTGCAAGAAGGGGCCGGGGGGGTGTCCCTGGACCTTGAGGGTGGAGGGAGTGGGGTGGGTGGATTGGGGTAGTGATGTCAAGGAGGCACCCTGGGGCAAAATTGATCCAGGATAGGGGTCCTCTCTGCCTGGTACCCATACCCAGGGGCTCCACCTGTAGTGGGCAAGTTATCCACTCTTCCTTGGCCTCTCATCCAACTCAGGCAGTGTTATGCAATACCAGGTCAATAAAGAACAAGACTGCAATTATTGCTGGCCTTGTTGAAATAGCTGTCCTGGTTTTCATCACTGGGACCTGGCTGTATGAGAATGCTGGTCTAGTATTAGAGTCAGCTGTTCCAGCGGGGTACTCAGTGATACACAGCCTGAGACTAGATCATAGAGGAGCGGGTGTAGCCATTTGTTTTAAAACAGAACTGGGTCTTGTAGATGTTCCAGTGGAGGCCACCAGGTCCTTCAAGTGTATCATGGGGGCAGGTGTGGGCAGCAGGATACTTCTCATTTACCATTCACCCAGTGTTGGGAAAGTTTTCCCACAGGAAGTTGCCAACTTCATGGTTGACATGGTGTTGGAATCCTCCAGGTGTTTGGTCCTGGGGGATTTCAATGCCCAGGTTGATGATGAACTCTCGCATTTTGGTCAGAACTTCCTCCAACTGATGATCTTGTTGGGCTTCATACAGGTAGTTACTGCTGCAACCCATTTTCAGGGTCACTCCTTGGATCTGGTGTTGCTCCTGGGGATGGAGGCCACTGACTTGATGGTGGAACCAGAAGGATGATCAGACCATCACTCTATAAGGTTCAGTTTTGTGGCTTCCCCTGTGAGACCTGCCTCTTTGGAGATGGTCTGGTACCACCCTTTGAGGGGGTGTTACCCCAGAGGGTCTGATGGTGGTGCTAGACCTATCGAGTAGGCCAATGGAATGCTTGGATCCAGGAGTCCTAGTAGCACACTATAATAGTGTGGTGCTGAGAGCCCTGGATTCCGTAGCTCCTGTCTGAGTTCATCCTCTCCCTCTCTGCCCTCAGTCCCATTGGTTTGATGGAACTTTGAGGTAGATGAGGAGAATTGGGTGAAGGTTGGAATGGTGTTGGTGGAAATCTGGCCTGGAGGAGGACAGACTTAGGTTAATAGTTCATTATTCAGACTATCAATTAGAAATCTCCCATAAGAAGGCAGAATTCTTCTCCAGGGAGATTGCTGCAGCAAGGAATCGACTGGCCCAGCTCTTTCAGACCATGGATAGACTGTGCAATCCAGCCTGCCTTTGGGGCAGGAGAGCTTTTTCACAAATGAAGTGTGAGGAGTTCACTCAATTCCTTGCAGATAAGGTGTCCTCCATCAGGTCAGAGATCTGCTTGACTCGCTCAAATGAGCATGGTGGTGGTCAAAGCGAGGATGCAGACACCCAGTCTATCTGGACAGATTTCAACCAGCCAGCAATCGTGGATATCATAAAGATTGTATGAGAGCTGTGACTGACCTACTGTAGTTTGGATCCTGGTCCAACCCGCCTTTTGGTGGGGTGTATGGCTGTTATCGGATTGATCCTTGCTGAGATAGTCTGGTGCTTACTGGACCAAGGGGTGTTTCCAGACCCCTTGAAGGAGGCCATGGTGACACCCCTTTTAAAGAAACCTTCCTGTGATCCAGACTGTCTTGTGAACTACAGACCTGTCTCTAACCTGCCCTTTTTGGGCAAGCTTATTGAGAAGGTAATCACGTTACAGCTCGAGAACTTTCTTACCATCCACAAAATCTACGATCCTTTCCAGTCTGGTTTCAGGAAGAGGCGTAGTACAGAGGCAGCATTGGTTCGAGTACTTAATGATCTCCTGATAGCGAGGGATCAGAGGAATCATTTGATCTTGGTCCTCCTTGATCTGTCAGCAGCATTCAACACCATGGATCATGGGGTGTTGCTGAAATGCCTGTGGCTGCTCTGTGGACTGTCTGGGACAGTCTTTAGATAGTTTCATTCTTTTCTCACAGGCAGGACTCAGAGGGTGGTGTCAGGGCTTTTTTCCTCGGCCCCCTTTGCCCTGCTCTGTGGGGTGCTGCAGGGTTCTGTACTGTCCTCCATGTTGTTCACGGTGTAAATGTTGCCATTAGTAGACATTATAAGGCGGTATAAGCTGAGTTTTCACTGCTATGCAGATGATACTCAGCTCTACATGTCTTTTTTTTACCTGAACAAAATAGTGCAGTCTCTGTCTTTAACAACTGCCTCACCGAGATTCAGAACTGGATGAGTGCTACCTGGTTGAGACTAAATCCAGATAAGACTGAGGTGTTGGCAGTGGACCCAGGTCAGTGGGTAGAAAAGTTGACTCCTGGGCAACTGTCTGGCCTTGTGCTTGGGGATAACCAGTTGAGACCTTCTGAACGGGTGCAAAATCTAGGCATTGTGCTTGATAACGAATTGACACTAAAATCGCAGGTGTCAGTGGTTTTCAAGTCCTCATTTTATCACCTGATGAACATTGCCCGGATAAAGCACCTTGTTCTGCCTGAGGACCTTCCTGTGTTGGTCCACACCTGTGTGTCGTCTCATCTTGATTACTGTAATGCTCTATACCTAGGGCTACCAGGGGTGGATCTCCATCACCTGCAGCTGGTGCAGAATGCTGCGGTCAGGTTGTTGACAGTGCTGTCAAGAACTAGCCATATCACTCCTGTGCTGCACAAACTGCACTGCTTGCTGGTGCAATGAAAGATCACCTTCAAGGTCGCATTGTTGATCTATAAGTCCCTACATGGACATGGACCGGGTTACTTGCAAGACCTTCTTCGGCTTTACTCCTCCTCCCGCCCACTTCGCTCTGCCAAAGAGGGATTGCTAGAGGTTCCCAGGGTCCATTTTCAAACATCGGGTGCCAGGGCTGTTTCTTTTGCAGCCCCAACCCTGTGGAACTCTTTACCTCATTGGATTTAAGAGTGCCTGTCCGTTGAGACCTTCAAGTCCTCATTAAAAACATATTTATTTAATTGAAGTCTTTGGGGACAATATCAAGTGTTATCATCGCTGCCTTTTTATTCTATATATTTAGATTGTATATTTGATTTTATATTAAATTGTGTACAGTTTATTTGATATTGTATTGTGTATGCGCTTTGGTTTTTGGAAAAGCGCATTACAAATAAAATTTGATTTGATTTAAAATGTAAATTGCAGTTATGATATCTAGAATTCATCTTTAGCTTTAATTACAAGTGGATAGTAAAATGATTAATTCTGAAATTAATAGGAATTTAAAACTCGTGTAAATTGCCCTTAGTTGACTTTACAACCATTGTGGCTTCACAGTTGATTGCAGACCTCTAATATGTAAGCATTATTGGCTGAGACAGGAGGATATTTAGGAATTAAATGGTTGAAGGCCTCACCACCCAACCATGCATTAATTCCTCGGAAATGCCCTCCTGTTGAGTTCATTAATGCACTTGTAGTATGGAAGTGTTACAGAAATTGACTGCCAATATTATTATTATTTATACCGGGAACAGAGATATGTGTTTTTGTGTGAGTTACTGTATGCTAGTTAGTGCCATATGTTTTGGAACATCTAAGATTAGTTTATACTGTAGATGCAGCCTGCTATGAGTTCAACATTTAGTTTGTTGATCTGTAGTCTAATAGAGCCCATGTGTCACTGTTGGGTAAAATGCCATTTGCGCTGCTGCTCGAAACCGCCAAACTATTGTCACAGCTCAGTGAGTGATTGGAAACTTTTTCTTTGTGTGCTCAGGTAGCACTTTTCGTGTGGAGAGTGTTTGTATTACAAAATGAAGTTGTCATTTCTAGGGAATTAATGACTGCTTCATTTTGTACCATGGGGTGTGTTTCCACCTATCATTGTGCCAGATTTACGGAAGATATTTTTAATCAAATTACAATAGGCCTTATCCATCAGGTCAGATGCTTAACTCCATACCTTTGCATGAGCAGAAAGTATACACCTTGGTATCCCCCATTTTGATTTTGTTTTTAATTGATTACGCACTTTGCTACATCTTTGTACAATACTTTGCTAAACATGTTAGTAGTGCTGGCTATACTGCTACATGGTTGCAACAGCTATATAGTCCACACTGGTGCAGCACATGTCTGGTCAATTGCCTAAATTGTTTAGGTAATTAGAAAACTTTTTGTCTTAACTGTACAAATATAGAAGCTGATGCTATGTAAAGGTTGTGTTATCATGCGGAAGGAATGCTAACCACAATTAACACTTTCTTATCTGTATTGCTAACACATGCAACTCATAATTTTGCAAATGTGAAGTGGGGAGATATACCTAGATTACATATATATATATATATATATATATATATATATATATATATACACACACACACTTACAGATATCTAGCCACCCATCCTCTTTTTAGTGCTGCTGGGAGCAGAGCCTGGCAGCACTTTAATGATCACTGAGAAAGGGGACATTTATTCCGTCCTCACAACATGTGGGATTGCATCACAGTGGCCTCTTCCACCATGAAACCATCCACCCATGTTTTCCCTACCTACTGGAGCACTGCACTCTTTTCTGCAGTCATCCCCAGCTCTGCCCTACTCCTCCCCTCCCCACCCCTGCTCCACCCAGCTTCTCCCTTTCCCCACTCCTCCCCAACCCCTCCCCTGCTCTGCCCAGCTTCTCCCTTCTCTGCTCCTCCCCATGACAAAAAAAGTCACCTCCGTCTGGGAGAATTACACTATCCACTAACCAGCTACCTGTTTCCCTGAAGTCCCAGTGAGAGGAGTTTGAAGACTGGACTGGAGTAGTGGGGAGCCACTGGGCATAGTCCATGGTGCACTGCATGGAAAACTTAGCTGCTGTCTGTATGAGGATGCCGTCGATATTAATGATGATGATTGGGTGCGCTAATTGTGCTGATATGCCTGTTTTTCTCCTCTAAAAAGTGTAACAGTAACCAGCACCTAAATGTTCTCAGAGTGGAGGAGATGGAATGAGATTGGAAGGGCCCAGGAGCCAGAACAGATGTGTTGCAGTAAGCGTTGGCACTTTTTTTGGGAGGAGACTTGGAAAACATGGAGAGGCAGACCGGCAAGCCCTCACTGACTCATCAACTCATGGACAAGTTCACCAAGAGAAATGTGGCTTGTTTCTTTTTTTTTTCACCCTGACTCATACCTCTCAAGTGCTATGAAATTTCCATAGCGCTATGATTTTCACACTCAGATTTACCCTTGCTCTACATAGGTTTACTGATGTTTCTCATAATGTTAGAGCTATTTCTGCACACTCAAACTATTAAATCAGTGAACTAAGTTGATTGACACATTCCTCATCACTAACTAATGCGGCTGCCCTAAGGGACAACCTAAATTGTCAGGGGATCCCAAAAGAAAAGGGGCATGGGGGGTTGGGAGGGGAAGGCTAGGGAGCACAAAGACAGGCCAGATCAGGGGGCAGGGGACGGTAGGAGGAAAGAAGGGGGGAGAGCTCAGGTAAGGAGGGAAGGGTCATGATGTCATACCTTGATATGACTAATATGACTAGGCAGGTAGGCCAGGTGAGGATTGGCTGGAAGAAAAAGGGGAGGGGATCTTGAGGGTATTTAGAAGCCAGCAGAGGAAGGGATCTCCCTCTTTTGCTGGGTTTTCAAGATTAATAGAGCTCAGCACTTTGACAGGCAGGAGATTATGGAAGGTAAGGTTGGTGTGGGAGTAGGAGGCCGGCCACATGGCAGGGGATTTGTTTTGGTCAGAGGCCTAGCAGGCCTGCATGAAGGCTGGAAGCAGTTTGGTGGTTAGGGACAGGGGTACTACATAGTATGTTGCAATGGGTATAATTGCTGATGGTGAAAATGT
This sequence comes from Neoceratodus forsteri, assembly GCA_016271365.2. Classification (NCBI taxonomy): domain Eukaryota; kingdom Metazoa; phylum Chordata; order Ceratodontiformes; family Ceratodontidae; genus Neoceratodus; species Neoceratodus forsteri. The sequence continues at coordinate 33,871,077 of JADMNL010000033.1, forward strand.
ATGGATGGCATGGGCGGTGAGGGAGCTTGGTGTGTCCAGAGCTTCTCCTAGGGACCAGAGATTGGCTAAGTTTAAAAAAAAAAAGGGTGTGTGTGTATATATATATATATATATATATATATATATATATATATATATAAAATATATATATATATATATATAAATAAATACATCAAAATTAGTTTTGGGTAAGAGAATAGAAGGCACTTACTGGTTCGGTGGCCAGGCTCGGTGCTGCTTCCGCTGCTGGTAGATGGGTTTTTCCTCTGCAGAGTTGGTGCATCCAGCAGGTTGGTGATCCCTTCGGGGGGGCAAGGGACAGTCTGACCTGGCCCGGGCATTCATCGGGGGCTCCTGGGAGGCTAGGGGCTGTCAGCGAGTGTATGGCACTGCGGTAGGGAACAGAGAGGTGGGGATTTCTGTGTGGAGCTGGTGGGTGGCTGGAGAAGCAGACCAGAGGATGGGGAGGAGGCCCACGCCAGCAGAAAAAGGGAAGGGAGGCTGTGTGGCCGCGTCCAGGCTAGGTGACAGAGGATCACTGGGAGTCACGCTGTCTTGCAGTCCCTGGTGAATCCAACATAATAGCCCCAGATAGGGACTGCTGAGTCAGAAGGTCCCTTATGGGTCGGGGGGAGGGCACCACACAGAAAAGTAGGCCGTGGAGCCATGCGCTCCACCGGGGGAGTGGGCAGGGGTCTCGCTTTTGGTGTTCGCTGGTCACCACGGGATGCATTGGGGGGAGAATCCAGATGGAGACTGCTTGGAAGGAGATCCTGTATGGTCAAGGGTGCCACACAAAAATAGGCCGAGGAGCCAGGTGCTCCACTGAGGGAGCAGGTGGTGGTCTTGCTTTGCACTTCGCTGCTCGCCGGAGGATTCATGGCTCCAGAAGGGAGCTGAAGAGGCCCGCAATTGGGGAGGCGCTCCTGTAGGCTGGAGCAGCCCGTGCCATGGGGAGCAGCAGTAAAGGATCTAGGCTCTGAGTAGTAGGCTTTGAGCAACAGGAGGGATGCCGGGAACTGCATGGGCCATGCATGGGCATACGAGAGAAGACATCCACACATGTGTGGCCGGGGGGAGGGCAAGCCCGGAAGAGCCAGATATAACGGCTGACAGTCACAGCCCCCCCCACACACACAAAGGGGGTAGATTCAAAATAATTTTATGCAGGCACAGCAGGGGAATTTACAGAAAGGCAGCAAGGATATGGCATTTTAAGCACTATTGCAACAACATAGTGCTTATCTCTCTCTCTCTCTCTCTCTCGATAAATGAAGCTCCCTACTTACATGTATATTTACGTTTGGAATGGCAAGGTAGGGAACTCCTTATGTATGAGAGACAGGGCTGATTTTATAGTTGCCTGTGCAATTGTCTGTCCATGATCCGATAGGGAGAATTACTGAACTGCATCAAGGATGTTACAGTTACAGTATTAGGGAGAATGTAAGTGCTGCTTTCCAACGTAATGAGTAGGCACTTTGTGACTATGTGGAGTGGGCTAGGAGATAAATGGGGGGCATTTGCCTTGAGCACAGTTGCACAGCAAAATAAATTCCAGTGGTAGTCTCACATGATATATGGTCTTGGCAAGTTAAGCTGGATTACAGAAGTCAATGATTAATAGACCACCCACAGAAGAGGTTGGTCCTGCACATCATGCTGTACAGTTGTTCTATGGGCAAAAGGGTGTTTTTATTTGCACAGCTGTAAATAATGTCTCCAAAGGCAATAAAAAGGAGAAGGAAGTTACTTATCTCTTTTTCTCTCGCCTGTTTCTCTATCTATAATATAGTTAAAATGTGCAATTTGAGAATTCTTATTGGGAATGGTTAGTGAGCCAGATTAAAGAAAAAAAAACTGTAGGAGGCATATTATGGGGCGAATTTCACCGCAGGACAAGGGATAACTTTGTTTGTTGTATACCCCCCTTTTTTAAGTATTTATCCAGGATGGCAAAAGTCTCAAGCAAAAAGATGATGGAGCAGGCAGCAGAAATGATGGAGAAAGCAACAGAGATGCTGGATATGGCAAGAAAGAAGGAAGTGGAAGAGGAGGCAGAGAGGGCAAGGAGCAAAAAAGGTCAAGGAAAAAGCCTGATGGAGAAATTAAATGAGCTGAGAGAGGCAGCAAAGCAGAAAGAGACCAATGATTCAGTGGGAAAATGGAAGACGCTGATGAGAGGGTCAGGGAAGAGCCCAGCAGAAAAGAGAGCCCCAAGAGAGGTGCCGGATCTGGAGCGGTTGGTGGACCTGGACGCAGACAAGGGCACAAATGGTAAGGATACAGGTGAAGAGACCCCAGAGGGGGATTTGATTGAATATCTAGCAGGTTTGCTGCTGGACATGGGAGAGAAGGGCTTAGAGTCAATGGAAAAGGCATTGCAGGAAATTAAGGCTGCAGGGGAAGAAGGGAATACAAAAACTAGAATGGGTAACGAGGGGATACCAGGCATGACAAAGGGGGATCACATCTCCCTAATGATAAAAGAAAAGATATGAAAAGGGGAGTACGTGGATTTATTTGCACTAGTGGATAAGGAGTCGGCAAAGAGGTATGTGCAGAAAGAGACTGTAGGAAAATCTGAGATGACGGTGGCTTTGGGGATCGCTGGAAACAAGGTAGAGGAGACAAGTTACAAGGGGAAGAGCATAGAGGCTTGGCAGGCAGGGTTCTCGATATACAGTGCCATCATGCTGGAGAAAAAAACAGACCTGGCCATCCCGCTGCTCACATATGCCACCACTATAAATGATGCCTACAAGGCTAGGATGGGGATAGGTTGGCTAAAGTATGATGAAGCCTTCCAGCAGAGAATGGCAGCCAGAGGGGATCTGAGGTGGGATTCGACCCATTCTGAACTATGGGTAAGGAGCCTAGCAGGTTTTACAGGAATGGAAAAAGGGAATAGACAAGGAGGAGGTGGGCTGCAAGAAAAAGCATGTTGGGGCTTCAACAAGGCATCGTGCTCCTGGAGTAATTGCAAATTCAGGCACATTTTTTCAAAATGTGCAGGTCAGCACCAGGCAAGCCGGTGCAGAACAATGGGGGACAGAAAGAACGGGCAATGGGGAAATGGGCAGCCATTTCGAGGGGAAGGGGGGGATACCAATCGGGGAGAGGGAGGGGATTTCAAGGAAGAGGGGGGTTTGGGAAAGGAGGTATGGGGAGCCATTGAGAGGGTAGGAGAGGTTGGGGGGGAGGTTTTAGGCTGGCCAAAACACTGGTTAGGATAGGGGTGCTAAAAGAATGGATGAAGGGATACCCAGGGGAGAAGGCAGGACAGATATTAGTGGAAGGCTTCAAAAAGGGATTTAGTTTAGAATATCAAGGGGAGAGGGAAGGCACAACAGCCAAAAACTTGTCATCCATTTAGGGGAGGGAGGACATAACTTTCAAAAAAATAAGAAAAGAACTAGAAGCAGGGAGGATGGAGGGGCCATTCCAGACACCCCCATTACCCAACCTGTGGGTTTCCCCATTGGGCTTAGTGCCCAAGAAGTAACAAGGGGAATTTAGGCTAATTCATCACCTGTCTTACCGAGAAGGGACCTCGGTGAATGACCTTATACCAGATGAGTGTAGCACAGTTTTGTATGCAACCCTGGATCAAGCAGTGGAGTTGATCAGAGCAAAGGGTGGGTGGGGGGTCTGGCTAGCAAAGACCAATATAGAGTCAGCTTTCCGGCTACTACCAGTCTGGAAGGAGGATTGGGACCTGTCAGGATTCTGCTTCCAAGGGTCCTTCTACTTTGACAAGGCAATGCCCATGGGCTGTTCCAAAGCCTGTGCCAAGTTCGAGGCATTCAGCTCCTGGATACAATGGGCATTTGGGAACAGATACGGGCACAAGGCAATGGTGCACTATTTGGATAATTTCCTTATGATGGGGGGGTGTGAGGAAGAGGTAAGAACAGTGCCTGTGGGCTTTGAGGAGATGTGCGAGCAGTTAGGGGTGCCTTTGGCTGGAGATAAAACAGAAGGTCCAGCCAGAAAGGTGGAATTCCTGGGGATTGAGATTGATGTAGATGAGCAAGTCTTCAGATTACCACAACAGAAAGTGGTCAGGCTCAGGGCTTTGCTACAAGAGGTAAAATGTAGGAGGAGAGTTCCCCTGAGGCAGATTCAGCAGCTGTTGGGGCACTTGAACTTTGCATGCCAGGCAGTCACACCAGGGAGGGTGTTCACTAAGAGGTTAGCCAGGGCAATAGTGGGCAAAAAGCATCCACACCATTAGGTAGATATATCACGAGGGATTAGACAAGATTAGGAAGTGTGGGAACAATTCTTAAAGGAATACAATGGGGTTACATTCTTTCAGAAGGAGTGGCTAGGAAATAACGATCTGGATCTATATACGGATGCATCTGGGGTTATTGGGTTGGGGGCTTATTTCCGAGGGAGATGGATAGTGGAGGCGTGGCCAGATTCTTGGAAAGAGAAGGGGCTGCTAAAGGACATAACTCTACTAGAGATTTTCCCAATATGGGTGGTGATGTTGACATGGGGAGAACTAAGGAATAGGAAAATAATGTTTTGGTGCGATAACAGAGCAGTAGTAGAGGTTATCATCAGGCAGGGAGGGCATTCGGAGATGGGGAACAGGTCCTGAGACAGTTAGTGTTGAGGGGATTACAACTAAACATGTCGTTTAAAGCCAAGCAGGTAGAGGGGGAAAAAATGACATAGCTGACAGCCTTTCCCATTTACAGCTGGAAAGATTCAGGTCCTTGGCACCACAAATGGCTGCAAAGAGAACACCAGTGGCAGAAAAAGTATGGAAAATTGGCTGGAAGGAGCCCGACTGTTATACAGGAGCTCCTGGTCCACCAACACGCTGAAAGCATACGAAGGGTCATGGGGGGCCTTCCAGGAGTTCCGAAAACAGGAAGCGTTCAAGGTAAGTGAGCCAGTTTCACAGGACCAGGTAACAAAGTACATGGTGAAGAAGTGGAAGGCAGGAATGGCTAGCGGCACAATGGGTTTGCAGCTGGCGGGGATAGGATGGGCATGCAGCACAAAAGGTTGGGCCGAGCAGAATAAGTTTAAGGTGGTGCGGCGCATGTTGATGGGGTGGCAACGGCTAAAAGGAGGGAAAGTAGACATAAGAAAACCTATTGCTGGGGACAAACTTGAAGGGCTGGTGGAAAACTTGGTAGAGATTGGTACCACACCCTTCGAAGCCATTTTATTCAGGGCCATTTTCACAGTGATGGCAGGAGGCACATTCAGAGTCAGCGAGGTAGTAGCTGCCAACAAAATGGGTGCAGTAGGGTGATTGTGGGAGGAAGAAATACACTGGCGACAAGAGAAGATCACAATTTGGCTAAGACGTTCAAAAACAGACCAGATAGGAAGGAGGATAGAGATTGTATTAGACAAGCATGACAGTGAGAGAACATGCCCAGTAGCGGCAGCATGGAAGTACAAGGTGAAGAGACAGGGAAAAAGCAGGCAGTTCTTTACACATATAGATGGAAAACCAGTGACGTTTTCAGGTAACGGGGGTGTTGAAGAAGGGGATGGCACACCTAGGGGAGAACACGCAAAACTATTCTTCTCATTCATTTAGAATAGGAGCCGCATCTGCACTAGCAGAAAAAGGGGAGTCTGAAGAAGAAATCAAGAAAGCAGGCAGGTGGAGGTCAAACTGCTATAAGACATATGTGAGAAAAATAGTCTAATATCCACACTTGCTTTTCATAGGTCGGGGAAGATGCAAACGGGTCTGGATACTAGGGCACTCTTACATTTACTGGGCAGAGAGGTGGGTTGCTAATCGTAAAGGAGGGAGACAGCAAGGACAGGATCCTGACAGAGTGATGGTCCACTGGAAGGGGATAAGGGGAATGAGGTGGGCACAGATTATGCCAACCTTAGAAGATCCGAAACAGAAATGGACGAAACCGGACCTGTTAATATTGCACTTGGGAGGTAATGAGTTGGGGGAACGTCCATGGGGTTTGCTGTGCAAGGAGATGACAAGGGATATGGGGACAATACAACAGTGGTGGCCGCAGGCAAAGATAGCCTGGTCAGAGATGGTGCCCAGGATGGTTTGAGGCAGGCCAGGGATTTAAAAGGGGTGGAACGGGCCAGGAAAAGAATTAACAGGAAGGTGGTGGCTTGGCTAAAGAGGAGGGGGGAGTGTACATAGAACATAAAGGAATATCCTATTCCAATCCAGGAATGTACAGACAGGATGGGGTGCACCTTTCAACGGTAGGGATGGCAACATACATATTGCAATTGGAGGATAGCATAGAGAAGTGGGAAGAAGAGGGAAGGAGGGGAAGCCCATCATTCCATCGCATAAGCTGGAGATGGGCTAGTGGAGGACATTTTCAGAAAATTAAAAATTAAAATGGGGGAAGGGGGGCCCAAGTAGAAACCATGGGCTGGGCTCAGATGCCCGGACATGGAGGCAAGCAAAAAGGACGAGGCAGGAAGGGTTTAATATGAGGCACAGTTGCCATCGGCAGCCAGAAAAGGGAGGACAGCAAGGGGAACAGGAGAAGGGGTACTGGGCTTCCAAACATCCAGACCCCAAGAAGGTTATGGACAACAAAAAGACGAGGACCACAAGAGGAAGAGGACCAAGGGGTATCGGGCTTTAAAGCATCTGGACCCCAAGAAGGCAACGGAAAAAGGGACAGTTTGAAGCATGTGATTTGAAATATGTAAATCTTTGAAATATGGAATGTGAAATGGATAGCTTTGGAAATGGACTGTTCAAAACGTGAGAAATGTAAAATGCAATCATTGTAAGACATGTTTAATAAATCAAATTGCCAGTCGAGCACCCACAAAAGTTGTTGTGCCTCTCTTTTCTGGGGGATCTCCACCTGACAATATGGGGCCCACTTCCTGTAGACATATTATTGTTTAAAAATAATAAATGCTACACATTCTGGCCCTCGGCTATGATTTTTTGAAGGTCAGTGCTATGATTTTTAGTGATGAGAGGCTGAGAGGTTGTGGAGTTAAAAACAGTGGTGGAATTCAAGCATGCATGGGATAGTCATAAGGCAATTCTACGGGGTGGGGGTAGGAAGAAGTAGGCTGCTGGTTAACTAGGATCTGCAGCGTATCTATTAGGTAGGGAAATGGGCAGACTGGGTGGGCCAAGCGGTCCTTATCTGCTGTCAAAATCTATGTTTCTATGTTTCTAGGTATGCCCTGACTCACAAAAACTCACATTAAGGAGAGTACAGTAAGAGTATGGTAAGAGATTTTTAACTCTATTTTCTATTTTCAGCGTGCATTTAATATAACCATTTAGTTTTGGTAAGAACACTGGTGATCACAGTGATTCATGACTGATTATTTGAACCACATTTCGGTAAAAGAACATGATATCTGTTTAGCATTTGACACTGTTTGGTTTAAGATAATTAAATGCCCTACTCGACACAATGGCCCACCAGAATATTTTTTACTTCTCGCATATTAAATGAGGGAATGAAATTTGTGGTTCATGAATCTAATGGAGCATATGAAGCTATCTTGATGTAATAGTGGAGAACGTTTCTTCCTTGTCTCCATTGGTGAACACAGCCAAAATATTTGTAGAATGCAACATGCACTTCACGGAATTATATTTTGGCCCAGATATTCAAAGCAGTTGAGCTGGCGCAAGTGTGGAATTGCACCAAGCAGCCATATTCAGCAGGAGCCGATGCGCAGTGAAAAAAACAATGTGCAACTATAATGTATGTAGACATAAGTGCAGGGGGAATTCCCATGAATATCCAGTGCTGTGGCATATTCAACCATGAAGCCATTGCGCAAAATGTGGAGCAAATTGAAGTTGCTCCGAGCAGACTTGTTCCTATAAACACAGGGCACAAACACACAGATAGCAGTTGCACCAGGGGTGAGAGAGACAGACAGACAGACAAAAGTCCACACACAGAGGGACAGGGACAGAGAAGTGGCCTGGGAGAGGGAGAGAGGGTCAGAGAGAGACACACACAACCCTAGTACCAGGGTGGCACACAGCCAGCAGCCAACCACCCAGGGGGACAGTGGACAGCAAGGGCCATGGACAGTGCACCCTTCCTGATGGAGGCAGTAATGAGGGGTGTGAGGGGGCAAGAGGAACAGTGACATGGCTGAGGAAGGGTCTGTCGGTGGTATGCTGACACAGGTGGTACCGTGCCTGCATCACCTTTGAGAACTACAGTGACTCTGAGATCGTGGGCCAGTACTGCCTGAACAGGGCCATTCTGAGGCAGCTCTGCAAGCTGTACAGTGAGGAGATGCAGACACTCACCAGATGGAACTACACCATGTCCGTGGAGATGAAGATGACTACCATCATGTGCCTGCTCGCCATGGGCACCTTCCAAAGACCAACAGGGGACACCACAGGCATCACCAAGTTGCCCACGTCCTACATCCTCACACAGTTCCTTAATGCTCTACTGCCACGTCCTTCAGAATTTATCCATTTCCTTAGCACACAGGCAGACTGCACAGCAACCATGCAGGACTTCCACAGGGTGGCATGCATGCCTGGCATGATTAGGGCCATTGACTGCACCCATGTGGGCATCCGCATGCCATCTGGTCCTGAGGGTGTGGTATATATCAACATGAAGGGGAGCTCGAGTGTCAACTGTCAGGTGGTGTGCAATGCCACATGGGGCATCACCAATGTCTGCGCCACTCACCCTGGGAGTGCACATGACTCATTCATATGGCACAGCTCTACACTGTACCACAGGTTTGAATGTGGGGACATCCCCACAGGCCACCTAAAAGGTGAGTATGGCATGGGCAATGGGCAGAGCAGACCTGGGGATGGGGGAGGACAGGGAGTGCATGGTGGCGTGGGTGCCAGAGACAGGCAAAGTGCACAGCACAGAACAGCAGAGAGATAACCATGTCATTCTCCAAACAGGTGACAGTGCATACCTGCTGAGGCCCTGGCTGCTCACCCCCTACCGGTACCCATCATCCTCAGCTCCCCAGCAGAGGAATGGTACAACGAGGCACACGCCAGCATCCACAACATCGAGCATGTCTTTGACATGCTGAAGGCATGGTTCCATTGCCCAGACATATCAGGCGGTGCCCTACAGTACAGCCCCTAAAAAGTCTGTGTCCTATTCATGGCCTGCTGCATACTGCACAACATGGCCATTGACCATGGGATAACTGTCAAGGGTGATGAGGGCAACAGTAGTGAGGATGACGGAGGCAATGGGCTGGAGGGTGGTGGATGGCCACCGCCTGGGCAGTGGGACCCCCATCTGCTGCAGCAGGCATGATGCCACCGTGACACCATCGCACAGGAGCACTGTAGTGCACACAGGTAGGTGGTGTGGCACACATGCATAGGCCACACAAACAGGTACAGCACACAAGCAGGGGCATGCATGGCAGTGGACATGCACACATAGAGGTGTGATGCAGGGGTAGGGGAGTCAGTGGCACATTACCACACACAACAACACATACACACACACACACACGCGCGCACCCACCCATCAAGGCATTGGTATGTGGCGTGGATCAGATGCATTGCACTGGTGCACAGGCACGACCGGTGCTAGACTGCCCTCATCACACCCATGCCACATGGTCCAGTGGCTGGGCAAGCACATACACAGGCAGTGTGCGGCGTGACACACAGGCACACCAGTGGTAAGGCACATACACACTGCCCATGTGTGCACAGGGCAGCAGCTGCAGACAGCGGTCAGGGCGGCCCAGAGATCAGGGCTGCTGCATGGTACCATGGCCACCACAGCCACAGGGGGAGCTGTGCTGGGGCTGATTGGCAGCCAAAGGTGGTGCATCAGCTGTGGGTGTGTGCAACAGCCACCTGGAGTGGAACCACGGGACCATGACCATGTCCTCGTGGGGTTGTGCAGGCACACAAACAGGCCAACCATGGCCATGCCTGGGATGCCTACATCAGAGCACAGCATCAACTGTGTTGGGGTCACCCGACATCGGGTCTGTTCGGTGGACAGCAAACTGTGGGGTTTCACCTATGCATGGCCATGCCCTGTGGCAGCCAGTAATGCAAAGCCATCCGTGATCTCACTGGCAATGTGATTCAAGGATGCAGTCATGTCCTCCTGCATAAGTTGCATCCCCACCAGGACCTGCACAGTGCCCCTCTTCTGCTGCTCAGCTAACTGGCACACCTCCACATGCAGTGCAGGCACCCCAGTGGCAAGCACCTGTTGCTAAATGGACACCTGCAGCAGCCGAGTGTGCTCAGCCAGATGGTCAGCGTCCTGGGGCTCCCGGGCGGGGCACTGTTCCCCATGTGGTAACTGGCAAAGCTGCACAGCCCCCCCTCTCTGCTGGACACTGCACAGTGAGGTCTGCAGGGGGAATGGGCACAGTAGGTGCACCAGTGGTGGGCCCTGTGGCTGGCTGCCCGGTGGCACCCACAGCCTGCTGCCATCACCTGTCCAGCTGCTGTATGCTACCCTGCACCTGCACAGCTGCACCACCACCACCACCGCAGGGCACAGCCATGACAGCACACACCACTGCACCCACAGTGGTGGCAGGCAGCTGTTCTGCTGCTGGCAGAGCGCTGGGTGCGGTACCTGTGTCTGATGCCAGCAGGGGTGACACACCCACAATCTCACCCATGCTGTCCAGGAGCTGTGAGTAGTCCTCATTGGAGTCACACCCTGCCCCAATCTGTGTTTCAACACACAGGACACCAAGGCTGGCATCCTGCAGGATCACATCCAGGGCATTGTCCGACCCTACGTCCAGGACATCAGCTTGCACTGTGGTGCTGAGCTGCAGCCTGTCAGGCCCCCAGATGCCCATGGATGTTGAAGGCTGGTCCTCCGGGGCTGTACCGGTGTCCACAGGTGCTGCTGCTTCTGGCACCCCATCCTCTGCACGGAGGCGTGCTGGTGCTGCAAGAGAAAAATGGTGTCAATGATGTAATGCCCACATGTGCTCCCCTGTACATTGCCGCTGCATGTGTCCTGCAGCATGGCATGCGCACATATGCACATGACATGCATGACAGCCACATGCACACCTGCATGCTTGTGTACGCACCCACCGTGACACCAGCTGTGCGTCTCTGACACACATACCATGCAATGATGGGCTGCCACCCATCTGGAAGCCTTCTCCAGGCACACCCTCCACTGTAGTGTGGTGCATGGTGGCTGCCACCAACTCCTCTTGTGGCATCAGTGTTGGTGCATCTGCTGGCCCTCCTCCAGTGGCAGTATGGGACACCCTGATGACTGCCACCTTCTCCTTAATCCACCATTTGTCCATACCAACCTTTTTGTAGCACTCCTGCTGGTTTACATAGGTCACCACCTCCTTCTATGCACCAGCCCTGGCTTTTGGTGTGCCTCTGGCACCACTCAACAGGGCCTCCCTGTCTAGGTATGCCTCAAACAGGGCATCAGTCTCGGCCTTCATGAAGTTGGGCATTTGCTTCCGAGCAGGCCCCCACTCCTTGCCCTCCTCATGTGCCATGTTGCTTCCTGTGGACATGGACAGCATGGTGTGCCAGAGGCAGCATCCCTCTGGTCTGTCCCACCCTGCAGTGCTGTCTGCTCCCAGTGTGCTGCAGCGGCATCCAGCACTTACCTACCAAGGTTGCAATACTGGTACATGGCCTGTGCTGTTCTGTGGCACCTATAAGGCACAAGGCATGCAAATGAGGTTGAGCATAACAGTAATGGCATGCTAATGCACCCACTGTGCCATGCATTGGCTGATGATCTCATTTGCAAGTGGTGTCTAAATATCATGATATTGCGCCATGCGCAATGGGAGTGTGCCAGAACAAGTTGCTGTGCAATGCACATGCACGTGTGGTGCACAGGTCTGCAGTGCACATGTGTGTTACACTGCCATGGTGTCAATTGCACACTGCACAATGCAGTGGCATTGCGCATGATGTGCATGGCCAGCTGCATGCATGGTCGCTCATGGGGTACCATGCCCTATTGAGCACATGCTCACTGTGCAATGACAGGTGACCTCTAACCCTTGGGTCAGACCTCCATGACCCCACCTAGCCACACCCACTCTGCACATCTCCAGCACTGCATGATGGGCGGGCACTGCACATGCTCCCACGCATTGCACATCAGGCCATGTTGTGGACACGTGAGGCTCCTCTCCCAATTTTTGCCGCCGAACCCGCTACAGTATTATGGCACAAAGAAGAGGCAGACATGCCCCTAACTGGCACAGGTGGAACTGGCCAACCTTGTGGCTGCTTGGAGCCCCACATCCACCAGCAATTTGGGCAGGTGCCCCTGCAGCAGGCCAGGTGCACTGTGTGGCAGGGGATTGCTGCCAGCCTGGAGCACAGGACCAGGGTGCCCAGGACTGGTAAGCAATGCAGGCACCACTATGGTGACCTCAGCAGGTGGAACCCGGACAGGCTGAGGTGGCTTCAGGCATGTGCCAGGCATGGGGCCATGCCACAGCCAGGTAAGACTTCCCATGTTGCATGTCTGCCCTGGTGCTGTACTATGGTGTTGGCTTGGTTGCCTGGCATGCCCTGCAGAGGGGTACACTGTTGTCATGTGCATCACAGAGTGGCATTGTCAGCTTCTGCTTGTGTTGCAATGCAGCCATGTTGGATGTGTCAGGCAGGGGCACACACCCTGTGCACAGGGGTATGGGGGGCAGCTGCTGTGGTCGGTTACTGATGTGCACCTGTCTTCCTTCCATTCCCAGGGCTGGAGAACCGCAGGTAGGCCAGGGCTGTGGCAGTGCAGATGGGACCAGTGCACCCTGATGGTGGTGGACCAGCACCAGCAGGGCTGCAGGGGGCAGGTAAGCACTGTCATGGTACTTCACACTGTAAATGGGGTGTGGCAGGGAGGAGTGGGTGTGGGCATGGCCACCTGTGCCATGTGCCATGGCAGCTGTGTGTGTCACACTGTGTGTGGTGCATGCCACTGTGGTGCATCCATTGCACATGTGTGCCAGCTGTTGGTGGAGTGGGCATGTGCCTGGCTGCCACTGTTGTTGCTGTGGTGCTGCTGGTGCACTGTGCCATGTGACTGTCATTGCACAATCATGTGGCCATTGTGCGGTGGGGACCACCTCTGTGCAATGTCATGGTGTGCCAAGTTGCTGGCTGGCATTGGCCCACCCCCCTGTGGGTGGCCGACATGAGCCCTCCAGGGTAAGTCTTCCCACTGCCCATTGTACACTGTAGGTGGGCATGGTTCCTTGGGCTATTGCACTGATTGCCTGTCTTATCCCTTGCTATAGGTGTCTGGCGACCACTGCGCAGACCCCCGAGGAGGATGCTGAGCCGCCTAATGTGGGAGACACTCCTAGAGGTGTCCTCAGTCCTGGAGGTGGTGGCAGCAATGAGATGCATGATGGCAGTGGAGAGGTGAAAGCAGCATAATGCCAAGGTGGCCAGACGGGGCCGGCATTGAGGATTCCCCAGTTTTCCCCTGTCTCCTCTGTTTAACCTTCTCCTACAGTTCCCCCTCCCACTGTACAGTCCCTGTTCCCTGTCCCCTTCCCTTACTGTACCTACCCTTTCCCAGCCCCTGTTTCTGTATATAGTTTACTGAAATTTATATTTTTCTGACATTCCTGCCTGTGTCTATGTCTGCTTTGCAGGTGGCGTGAGGAGCCATGCTGCAGTGGCCCAGTGTCTGTCCATGTAATGTGCATGAGCAGGGGCACATGTTGTGCTTCCATGGTTCACTGCTGTGTGATGTGGTGTGTCCCACCGTGGTGGTGTCCATCCCCTGGGTCAGTGGCTGTGCCTTGGGATGCCCATGGGGTGGCTGTCAGGGGTGTGTGGTGGGTGTGTGCATGGTGGTGTCACACAGCCAGGGTCATTGGTCGGGTAATGTCCACACACTGTTGGGGTCCTCTACTTGGTGTTGTGTGGCCTGTCCCATGTGGTCTGCCATGTTGCCTGCAACCCGTATGTTCAGTGCCTACTGTGTGGATTTCCTGTGTGCCTGTGAGGCATGTGTGTGCTTGGCTGCTTGGTCCTGGGTGTGGGCTGTCATGGTCTGGGAGGGGGGGTACAGCCAGTGGCCTGCTGAGGGGGGGTTCCCTTGGTGGCCCTCCACTGGTACCTCCTGTCTTCTGCTTTCTGTGCCACTGTTGTATTCTGGGGTCATGTGTCTGGGTGCCTGTATGTGCCCTGCTGGTGGTGGCCTCCTGTGTCCTGTCACTGTGCTTCCATGGCTGTGTCCCTGGGTCTGTTCTCTGTTCCCTGCCCCACTCTGTTGCTGTGCTGCTCTGCTCCAGGGTTGTGCTGGAACATCTCTGTTTGCACCATGGTGCACCTGTTTGCACCATGGTGCAACTCTGTTTGTGCCATGGCTCAACTCTACCATATTCAGCCAGATTGTGCTGCACAGTTCAGCCTGCACAGCCTCTGAATATGGCTTCTGTTGCACCATGGCATTGATTTGCATCAAAATTAGCTTTGCGCCGCCTTTGACGATTTGAATATCTGGGCCACAGTGCAGAAACCCTTTTTCCAGCGTGAACGTTGATACACGTCCCTGGAGCTCTGCTGCATTTGGTTTGCTTCATTGAATACATTGCCTTTATATACTGTTTATGGTGGTTTCTTTGTTAAGAGTCCTACTGTATGATCTTCCCCTGATAATGGATTAGACTGGGATGCACACGTTGATATCCCAGTCTTGTTTTAAGAATGCTACATGGAAAACAGGTACCTGCTAAGCCCCTGAAAAATGTTGTGATAAGATAAATGACCTTAAGAGGTATTGCATGGCTTGTATGGACTCCAGAATTTAAACTGAGCCTCTTAGTCCTTAATCACAAACCCACAGAACTTGTACTTTAAGGTGTACTAAATCAGTTTTTAACTGAGATGTGGGCAAACATTAAATACAGACCTGGGGATGGTCCCTAGAATAGACATTCATTCAGCAGACATGTTTTGGTGTAATAAAAAATGAATAGTTAAACTCCGCTCTTGTTATTTTTTTATTATATAACATTTTTTTAGTTTTTTCCAAGTACATCCAACCAAGGTAGAAGCACCCAGGCATACATCATACAGGTGAACAGGAATACCATAAGCATGTTTGAAATATTCCATAACTACAACTGCTAAGAGATTTGCATATTACGTCCTATTCCTTTTATAAATCATAAAACCTTACATTGTACTCATGCTACTTTGATCCATATCTGCATATACCAGGCAATTTTTTAGATTAATACCTCCTTCAACCAGGGGGAGTCTCCAGGAACTAACTGCTCATAAAGTAATCATGAGTGTCAAAGGTCAGAGTCTTCATATCTGTTCTTATTAGTCGGACCACCCAAGTCTTTTCAGAATGGTCATCTGAACCTTATGACACCAGGATAGGTAGTAAGGACAGATTGACAGTAGTATGAACAGTGTGGAGTAAATACACAGTCTACACAGACACTGGACATCCACTGCTTGAATAGAAGAAGATAGATATGAAGGCAACAATATTAGAAAAGAGAAGAGATGTAACATTTTAGAATATCAGTGGGTTTTTTGGGGTGGGACCCATAAATATGTGAGTGCAAGTAAGTGTCCCATTTCTCATGAAATCTGGACAGACGCATCTTCCCCAATTATGGAAAGTCTTTCAAAAGTAGCCAGTCGCCCATTGCTGCCCACCAGCAAGTGATTGTGGGAGGAGTAGGCAGCTCCATTTCATCAATATAGATCTCTTAGCTTCCATGACTGCCACCAACACCCAGGCCTTAGAGGACGCAGACAATGGGCCCAGGGTAGAGACATCCTCCAGCACCAATGCAGGTTGGGCAGTTGATAGGGGTCTGCCGACAAGTTTTGAGCAGTCCTCTAACACCTGCTGCAAAAAACCCTGAACTGCTGGACATGTCCATAGAATATGAAGTAAATGGGTAGGGGAAGCATTGCACCTCCAGCATTTATGATGTTTCATAATGTTCATTTTATGAAGTACTGCAGGTGTCTTATACCACCTGAGAAGGATTTTCAACTGAATCAGTTGACTTTTGGCATCATCATATGCCAAGTGGGCAGCTTTCAAACGTTCACTCCATTGTTGCTGGGAAAGGGGGCATCGAAGTTCAGCTTTCCAGGCTGTTCGACTAGTCAGCATAGTGTCGGGTTGGGCATCCCATATCACCTTATCACCTTATACAAAGTTCCAACCAAGCCCCTACCCTTACTGGGCTTGTGAAGGGTGGTAAGGCATTTCCATCTCCCTGTACCGGTTGGAGCCGTCAAGAGAGATGCAGTTGCACTCCAGATTTATGGTATAAGACACCTGCAGTACTTCATAAAATGAACATTATGAAACATCATAAATGCTGGAGGTGCAATGCTTCCCCTACCCATTTACTTCATATTCTATGGACATGTCCAGCAGTTCAGGGTTTTTTGCAGCAGGTGTTAGAGGACTGCTCAAAACTTGTCGGCAGACCCCTATCAACTGCCCAACCTGCATTGGTGCTGGAGGATGTCTCTACCCTGGGCCCATTGTCTGCATCCTCTAAGGCCTGGGTGTTGGTGGCAGTCATGGAAGCTAAGAGATCTATATTGATGAAATGGAGGCTGCCTACTCCTCCCACAATCACTTGCTGGTGGGCAGCAATGGCGCGGCTGGCTACTTTTGAAAGACTTTCCATAATTGGGGAAGGTCGTCTGTCCAGATTTCATGAGAAATGGGACACTTACTTGCACTCACATATTTGTGCGGTCCCACCCCCCCAAAAAAACCCACTGATATTCTAAAATGTTACATCTCTTCTCTTTTTCTAATATTGTTGCCTTCATATCTATCTTCTATTCAAGCAGTGGATGTCCAGTGTCTGTGTAGACTGTGTATTTACCCCACACTGTTCATACTACTGTCAATCTGTCCTTACTACCTATCCTGGTGTCATAAGGTTCAGATGACCATTCTGAAAAGACTTGGGTGGTCCGACTAATAAGAACAGATATGAAGACTCTGACCTTTGACACTCATGATTACTTTATGAGCAGTTAGTTCCTGGAGACTCCCCTGGTTGAAGGAGGTATTAATCTAAAAAATTGCCTGGTATATGCAGATATGGATCAAAGTAGCATGAGTACAATGTAAGGTTTTATGATTTATAAAAGGAATAGGACGTAATATGCAAATCTCTTAGCAGTTGTAGTTATGGAATATTTCAAACATGCTTATGGTATTCCTGTTCACCTGTATGATGTATGCCTGGGTGCTTCTACCTTGGTTGGATGTACTTGGAAAAAACTAAAAAAATGTTATATAATAAAAAAATAACAAGAGCGGAGTTTAACTATTCATTTTTATTACACCAAAACATGTCTGCTGAATGAATGTCTATTCTAGGGACCATCCCCAGGTCTGTATTTAATGTTCTGCCCACATCTCAGTTAAAACTGATTTAGTACACCTTAAAGTACAAGTTCTGTGGGTTTGTGATTAAGACCAAGAGGCTCAGTTTAAATTCTGGAGTCCATACAAGCCATGCAATACCTCTTAAGGTCATTTATCTTATCACAACTTTTTCAGGGGCTTAGCAGGTACCTGTTTTCCATGTAGCATTCTTAAAACAAGACTGGGATATCAACGTGTGCATCCCAGTCTAATCCATTATCAGGGGAAGATCATACAGTAGGACTCTTAACAAAGAAACCACCATAAACAGTATATAAAGGCAATGTATTCAATGAAGCAAACCAAATGCAGCAGAGCTCCAGGACGTGTATCAACGTTCACGCTGGAAAAAGGGTTTCTGCACTGTGGCCCAGATATTCAGAAATGCGTCAAAGGCCGGCGCAAGCCCAGTGCAGTGCAAATCCAATGTGCCATGGTGCAACAGAAGCCATATTCAGAGGCTGTGCAGGCTGAACTGTGCAGCACAATCTGGCTGAATATGGTAGAGTTGAGCCATGGCACAAACAGAGTTGCACCATGGTGCAAACAGGGGTGCACCATGGTGCAAACAGAGATGTTCCAGCACAACCCTGGAGCAGAGCAGCACAGCAACAGAGTGGGGCAGGGAACAGAGAACAGACCCAGGGACACAGCCATGGAAGCACAGTGACAGGACACAGGAGGCCACCACCAGCAGGGCACATACAGGCACCCAGACACATGACCCCAGAATACAACAGTGGCACAGAAAGCAGAAGACAGGAGGTACCAGTGGAGGGCCACCAAGGGAACCCCCTCAGCAGGCCACTGGCTGTACCCCCCCCTCCCAGACCATGACAGCCCACACCCAGGACCAAGCAGCCAAGCACACACATGCCTCACAGGCACACAGGAAATCCACACAGTAGGCACTGAACATACCGGGTTGCAGGCAACATGGCAGACCACATGGGACAGGCCACACAACACCAAGTAGAGGACCCCAACAGTGTGTGGACATTACCCGACCAATGACCCTGGCTGTGTGACACCACCATGCACACACCCACCACACACCCCTGACAGCCACCCCATGGGCATCCCAAGGCACAGCCACTGACCCAGGGGATGGACACCACCACGGTGGGACACACCACATCACACAGCAGTGAACCATGGAAGCACAACATGTGCCCCTGCTCATGCACATTACATGGACAGACACTGGGCCACTGCAGCATGGCTCTCACGCCACCTGCAAAGCAGACATAGACACAGGCAGGAATGTCAGAAAATATAAATTTCAGTAAACTATATACAGAAACAGGGGCTGGGAAAGGGTAGGTACAGTAAGGGAAGGGGACAGGGAACAGGGACTGTACAGTGGGAGGGGGAACTGTAGGAGAAGGTTAAACAGAGGAGACAGGGGAAAACTGGGGAATCCTCAATGCCGGCCCCGTCTGGCCACCTTGGCATTATGCTGCTTTCACCTCTCCACTGCCATCATGCATCTCATTGCTGCCACCACCTCCAGGACTGAGGACACCTCTAGGAGTGTCTCCCACATTAGGCGGCTCAGCATCCTCCTCGGGGGTCTGCGCAGTGGTCGCCAGACACCTATAGCAAGGGATAAGACAGGCAATCAGTGCAATAGCCCAAGGAACCATGCCCACCTACAGTGTACAATGGGCAGTGGGAAGACTTACCCCTGGAGGGCTCATGTCGGCCACCCACAGGGGGGTGGGCCAATGCCAGCCAGCAACTTGGCACACCATGACATTGCACAGAGGTGGTCCCCACCGCACAATGGCCACATGATTGTGCAATGACAGTCACATGGCACAGTGCACCAGCAGCACCACAGCAACAACAGTGGCAGCCAGGCACATGCCCACTCCACCAACAGCTGGCACACATGTGCAATGGATGCACCACAGTGGCATGCACCACACACAGTGTGACACACACAGCTGCCATGGCACATGGCACAGGTGGCCATGCCCACACCCACTCCTCCCTGCCACACCCCATTTACAGTGTGAAGTACCATGACAGTGCTTACCTGCCCCCTGCAGCCCTGCTGGTGCTGGTCTGGGTGACCATCTTGGTTTTGGGGAGAGCTCACATTGGGGTATTTACCTGCCTGTTGCGATACAGATGGAGGAAACGAGGGGGTCTCCTTTGTGACCGTGCCTGACCGATAGGGGTTACCACCTCCCTGGGATCTATGTCCCCTTCTGTCTGTTCCCTTTAGCGGATGCTCTCTCTGGGTCCAGAGGCATCTGGGGAGTGTAGATCTTGGTAGCAGGCCTGGCCATTGATTGTTTACCCAGGCCTCTGCCTCCCTGGGCAATTCAGCCAAAAACGTTCTGCCATCTTTAGACAACTGCAGGGCAGTCAGCCTTCTAAATCTGTACTGAAAAGAGGTAAGCAGCCAGACTCTTCTTCAGTGGCCCATATGGCTTTCTCTTCATTGCCACCTCCTGAGAGATGCCCCAGTAGAAAGAAATTATGTTGCCTTTCCAGGTGATCTCCCCTAACTCCCTGGTAGCCCACAGAAGCTTTTCCTTGATGGAGTACTTTAATAAGTATGCTATAATCGTTCTGGGTTCATGTGCACAATCAGGTCTGCCAGATACATGATGTGCTCTCTCCACCCCCACAGGTTCTTTCCACCTCTCACCTAGGAGCCACGGCAACCATTTGTTTAGAAACTTCTCCATATTCGGCCCCTCATCCCACTCCGGCACACCCAGGATCCGGATGTTATTTCTCCTGCTCCTATTTTCTCGGTTCTCTGCTCTTTGCCACAGCCTGGAGTGTTTATCTTCGTGGTCTTTAAGCCTTTGTAGCACTATGAGATGCTGTCTCTCCAGCTCCTCGGTCCACTGATCGAGTACGTTTTGGTGATCTTCCAGTTTACGAACATCAGCAACATTTCCAGCAACGGTTGCCCCTATGCTGCCCACTGTCACCAGGAGCACCTCTAACATTTTGGTGATATTGGCTTATGCCTCTCCGACTTGGGTTTGTTCCTGAGAGGGCAGTGGGAGTTGTATAGACTGCCCCATTGCGGTGTCTCCTGAGGCCTCCATCCCTATTTCTGTGACCCCAGTGTATAGAGGACCCAAATCACTCTTTTTCAGCAGCTTTCCTGGTTAATCATGGGCATCCGAAGTTACCAACCCTTACCCCGCTGATCTCAATGAGTGGTGTAAATTCACAGTGCTGCTGCTCCCCCATGCTCTGGCCTATGCGGCCTATCTCCTCATACTGCTCTTATCTATTTGCAATTGTTTTTTGTTATGCCGACATGGTTTCCCCCGATTGAACTGCTATGTTAGCCTCAGTAGGGTAAAACTGGAATCCCCAGCGGATAATTATAAAATTCAATCCGGCATTCTGGCGGATCAGAGGGAAGATAGCACCAGGTCGGGACAGATCAAAGAAATCACACAGCCATCATTCCAGGGTCCAAGTCACGCCCCCCTCTCTTGTTATTTTTAAATATTAAACAGCTTGTCTGTTGACTGAGGATTGCTGGCCTTGTGAACTAACAGCATACTAATGCACTGACTTGGAACAAAAAGATATTAGTTTGTTATTTTTTATACACAGCTGGACTCTCTTATTTTAAAATAGTGATGTGTTTTGTTTTGTTGTTTTATTTATTAATTACAATGAACACACTGTGCATATTAATGTTTTGTGTTTGGTACCCTTGGTTACCATAGATATGTATTACCAAATGGCTGTCAGTCATTGTATAAGCTGAAAGCATGTAAAAGACATCACGCTAGCTGGTGCTTTGCTCCCTGCCCTGTAGCTTTAAGATTGTTTTACTGTTTGGTCTTATGCTGCCGCAGTCAGTGGGTGACTCACTTTAGGAGACTCTAGGAACATTTGGGCATTAGTGATGATGGTTCATTTGCCAAGCCTTATTACAGATGGGGACATCCAGGGATCGATCCATTGAATAGTCTCTGATTATTTGCTATAGAACGTTTAGATGGAATCTTAAGTCTGTAATGCAGGTGCACAAAATTAAGGGCATAACTAGATGTTTATTAGCATTTGGAAGGTCAGGTTCAGATGCAATTCCTCTCTGAAAGGTACTGTTGACTGTGGTCTGTAATGAGCCTAGATTGCTATTTTGGCCAAAAGGAAAGTCTATCAAATGTAAGGGTAACAAGTACAAGGGCTTTGACCCTAATTGTCACCACCTGGTAGTGTCTGAGAGGTATTCAGAATTTTAATTACCTTTTCAGCTGGATTCATGTTTGATGAAGCCCTATGGAGGGTACCTTAGTGCTTCGGCAGTATTTCTATAGAATGTTGATAGAAAGTTTTTGCAGCCTGAGAAATGTTGCCCTGAGTGATGTCACTGATTTGGTAAAAAAATGTTATGTGACCTAAAGCTGCCGAAAAATAAAAACAATGCTTTGTTTTATTTTCTTCTGGGCAGGTAGTGTGTATCACCTTGCATGAGGCATTACAATGAGCAAGATTTTGAACATAGAAACATATACTTTGATGGCAGATAAGGACCACTTGGCCCACCCAGTCTGATCATTTCCCTAGCTATTGGATAAGCTGAAGATTCAAGTTTACCAACAGCCTACTTCCTCCCATCCCCCACTATAATTGCCTTACGGTATGTCTGTCCCATGTGCTGCTGTCTACAGAAGTTCCCTATTCTAATTGAAATCCAGCACAAAGGCAATACAATCACCTGATATTGAAACATGTATAACTGACTCATAGATACAGGCAATATTGCAAGGATGTTAGTTATAAAAATGTCAAGGTCCCATATATAACTATAAATAACTCCAGGGTCTGTCTCATAAGCACACATTGCTGGGGCTTTCCAGACTACAGGTTTTAATGCAGTTTCCTGCTCCATATCCTCAGAACACACATGAACAAAATATATGGAAATATATCAGGATAGAGAGCCAGCCGCTCACGGAATCACAGAAAGTGACAGCAGAAAACGACCCCATGCCCCATCTAGTCAGTCATGCTAGTTCCAGGTTTGGACGGATTGCTATTCTGGCTGCTATTATGGCCATAGGTTGTAAGAGTTACTTGGAAAATACCATAAATAATGCCACAAATAGGATGCCCAAAATGTACAGGAATTAAGTTATGGACTATTCAACCACCAGAGATGAGGGGCGGGAATGTTTTGGTGTGGAGGTGTGTTGGAGAAAAGAAATTTAAAGATGTGGGTGATCTGCCAACTATTGTTTTTGCAGTGTTATTCGTTCCTTTTTTATTTTGTAAGTGTACTTGCTGTGCACTTAATTTCTGTCATGCCTTTATCAGGCACAAAATAAATGTGTTCAGCATCAGTTCACTGCAAAGCTTGTATTAGCATGGAATTCTCAATGGTATTTTGTACCATTTTCTTATTATTCCAGAATGAATCATTCCAATTTAGATCGGCTTTAAACATGATGCCTTTATATTTCACAGAACCTCAAAACTTTGCAGAACAAGAATGACTGCATTTTGCTTATAATATAGGGAGTTTCCACCAATTTATTGCAGAAATGCAATTTGTTGATGCATGAACCATATTTGGTAAGCTGTGCCTTAGTATTAGAAGTACTGTATAGTGAAGTACACATTAGTTGTAAAGCTCCTGTTTTAACAAAATTGAACCATCCACCCCAAAACCCAGCATTTTCGAAAATGTACAGTATGTTTCTCTACAAGGAAGGAAAGTATACTAACAGTTATTAGCATAAGAAGAGAAACCCAAACATAAGTTTTCCAGAATGTTTATGTTCTATGAAATATGAAGGTAGCATATAAAATGTAAATCTAAATGGAAAAGGTCACGGACAGGAAAACAATGTGAAGTAATATAAAATTCTTGGAGAGAATGATTTTGAAAGAGTAATTTGTGAGTTCCCATTATAGCTTCCCTCCATTTAGTTTCCTATATAAAAAGGTTTTTGCAATTTAT
The DNA here is from genome assembly GCA_016271365.2 of Neoceratodus forsteri. Taxonomy (NCBI): domain Eukaryota; kingdom Metazoa; phylum Chordata; order Ceratodontiformes; family Ceratodontidae; genus Neoceratodus; species Neoceratodus forsteri. Next base: position 33,894,420 of record JADMNL010000033.1, read on the forward strand.
TTGGTGATTCCTCCTCCCCCCTTCAAAAAAAAAGAAATACCCACACAATACTCCCAGTATCCTTGTTTTTCTCTGGTGTCCAGGGGTACCCCCACCCTCCATTTGTTGATCATACTCCATTTACTGTAATGTGATAGCCTGTGTATTTTTTATCAGACAAAGTCAGGGGGATGAGGGTTTATTTATTTATTTGTTGAAATGTTTCATCAGGGTTGAAGGAAACAAGACTTGCATGTTTAAATATTCGATAATGGCTGTCATGGATCGGGGAGATGACAGTTGAGGGAATCAAGAGTTAAATTTTTATCTGTCCAACAATGCCCATCATGGATGTGTTGGCACTGCCTCAGCTCCTGGAATGAAGCCCACCAAAAAGAGTGTTCCCAACACCTAGAATAAAAACATGTACCCACCATGAGAGACTTTCCCTCTCTCAGAATTTCTTTCTAAAAATTAGTGACCAGGAGAGGTAGGTTACATGAGTCAATGCTGGTTTAAACAAGCATTTGTTGATGCCGAATGTTGCCGCGCTGGCATTGGCAGCGGGAGTGGTGGAGCTAGAGATGCATAGTGCTGTGATTTTGTGAATGTGTCTCAAAAGGTGATTTTGCACTGCAAGCATGCCATTGTGCGTCACAGCTGCGGAAACACGTTTTGGGCAGGCTGTGAAAAATGGCAGCTGGACTGTTGATGAGATGTGCACAAATGCCAGTGGTGAAAATGTGGCATGAAAATATTGCAGATTGATGAAGTTAGAAGGGTGCGTGGAAACTGCGCAATGCACACTTGCAACACAGTCATTGTATGGAGTTTCGGAACTAAATTTTCAACACAGGCATTTTAGGACCTCTGCTCATGAATAGTGTCACCGTCATTTCCTCAAACTGTCCCAAAAACTGATTTCACACAGCGGCCGTGCAATTCTGTGCTGGATGTGCGAAAACACATTTCAGGCAGCTGCAGTGTTCATAAGGAGGTATGGAAAAATGCCAATGATGAACAGCTGGAGTAAAAATATTACAAATTCACAAAGTCATGAGCGTGCATGCAAACTGTGCAACCCACGCTCATAAAACACTCATTTTATTGACTTTCGTTCCCAAATTTTCAACATAGGCATTTTAGGGCATCTGCTAATAAACAGTGTCACTGTCATTTTCATCATATGTCTCAAACACGGACTTCCCACAGCGACCACGTTATTCTGCACCGGAACTGCAAAAACAGATTTTGTTCAGGATATGAAAAATGACAGCTGTACTGTTCATTAGGAGGTGCAGAACAATGGCACTGTAGAAAATCTAGAGTGAGAATATTAGAAGTTTGCGAATGTACGAGCGTGCATACAAACTGTGCAATGCACGCTCGTAACACAGTCACTTTATGGAGTATTGTCACCAAATTTTCAACACAGGCATTTTAGGATCTCTGCTCATGAACAGTGTCGCTGTCATTTTCATAATCTGTCCCGAACACTGATTTTGCACAGCGAATGCGCTATTCTGTGCCGAAAGTGCGAAAACACATTTTGGCAAGGATGTGAAAAATGACAGCTGTACAGTTCACAGGAAGGTGTAGTAAAATGCCAAATTTGAGAATCTGGCATGAAAATATTGCGAATGCGCTAAGTTACGAGCGTACGTTGCGCAGTTGCTATGCACCTCGTAAAACAGTCATTTTATGGAGTATTGTCACCAAATTTTCAACACAGGCATTTTAGGACCTCTGCTCATGAACAGTATCACTGTCATTTTTGTAATGTGTCCCAAACACTGATTTCACACAGCGACCGCACTATTCTGCACCGGAAGTGCGAAAACACATTTCGGCCAGGATGTGAAAAATGACAGCTGTACAGTTCACAAGAAGGTGTGGTTAAATGCCAATGTTGAGAATCTGGCATGAAAATATTGTGAATTTGCTAACTTAGGAACATGCGTTGCTCAGTTGCTATGCACACTCGTAAAACAGTCATGTTTTGGATTTTTTTCCACCAAATTTGCAACATAGGGTTTTTGAGAGCCCCCCTCATGAACGGTGGCACTGTCATTTTGTTACATGATCCCGAAAGGTGATTCGACGCAGTGACTGCAAAATCACCTTTTGGGACTGAATAACGCCATAACAGTGCAAGAATTCATGAGAAGGGGTTCCAAAAACCCCATGTTGAAAATTTGGAGCCAAAATTCTCAAAAATGCCTGAGATATGCAGCAAAGTTGCAAAAACACTATCTGTTACATTATACAGCTTACCGGCATTTCCGCAGTTTGCAGTCGGCTTGAAGAGTGCAGACGTGTTCCCGGTCAACTCAAGATTGTCGCGCCGGACTCGGAGATAAGTATGGGGTGGGGGTGGGGAGGCAGGGCATAGAGGGTGGTGTGGGTGGGGGAGGGCAGGGGACTATGAGGGACCGTTTGCTTTACAGGTTAAAAACAGAAAAAACATTGCGGGACAGTTTTTGTTTTGCAGGGCATTTGGCACACTGGGGTGGGCCCCAGCATGCCACCTAACTATTTGGAGGGGTGTCTGTAGCTGACGGAGGTTTGGGCACCCTCATCGGCAAACAACAGGGGATTTGTGCCGACGAGGATTGGGTACCCCTGGCGGCACACAAAGAAGGGTGGGGTGCAGAGCCAGGATTAGCAACCCCTCGCATTAAACAATTGGGGGTGCTTTATGCCAATGGGAGTGGGCTCCCCTGTCAGCACATTCACAGTGGGCAGGGGCAGCCAACAGGGGGATTGGGCACCCCCGAAGTCAGCAGTTCTACGGCCAGTGTCCCGCCACGTACATAATGGCAGCGAACACGGCAAGAAAAGGACCGCTGCATCTAATGAGCTTTGCTCAGATTGCAGTGGACCCTTTCTTAGATGTGCTCACCACATTATGTATGCATGGTGTGGCACCAGCATGCAGGCTGATTGGGGAATGCGGGACGCACCTACTGGTGAGTGCCCGTATTTCGCCCAACAGCACGCGCCTCTAAAGTTGCACTGTCCCACAATGTTGGCTGCGCAAGCACGCCAACATAAAAAAGTTGTTTAATTTGTCTACCTTTAACAATCTCATGAATTCCTTTCCACGACTTCTTTGCACACACAAATTGTCTTTAGGTGCTTTTACATACAGGTTTCTTTACCGAAATATTCAGTACCTGTGTGGCGCCATTGTAGTTTGTTCAATTTCGGGCTGACTTTACACACACTGTAATCTGTCGGAAAACTCATCTTCCATTCTCTAAAAGTGCCTTCTGCTTCCCCAGAATTCCATTCTAGGTAATGACTGGTACCAGAATGGCCATTGCACACAATGTAGTGAAACGGAACACATCATCACGAACCATGCCAACCAGGGAACGTGGTTCAGGCTAGCGTTCGCTGTGGAATCGGAACACATACAGTTTACACACCAATGGAGGTAACGGTAAACTGCTTCTGCAATGGTTATTCCGTTACAGAAGAGGTAGTGTAAAAGTGCCTTTTGACTCTGTAGCTGAGTTGCTTAACTCTGTTTTGTAAATCTGACTCTTGACTTCTTTTCATGACAGGCAGTGCATGTTCTTGCATGAATAGGCTTTGCCTTTGAAGTGTGTATAAAATGTGAAGTCCGTTGGAAGTGAGAAACTTCACAGTGACATAAAAACATCACTTTATTGGAGATTCAAGGGCAAAGCCTGTTCCAGGAATGTTTGCTGCCTATCATAAAAAGATATCAGGAGTCAAATCTATAAAAACAGCTAAGCAACTCAAACAGTTGAACTAGCAAACTGAGTTATATATTTACAAACCTTTATCAAGTAAAAAAATCAGCTTCAACTTATTCTAAAAATAGAGCAGTAAAACTCGGTAACCATACAGGCTCGTATCCATCTCTTTTCCAAAAATGGATAGGGGATGAGAGGGCATAAAACCAGTAAATTCTAGCCCTTCAGAACATGGGCAGCAAAACTGCATTTTCCACAAACACCTTTTCAAATTCAGGGAAAAAGATCATGTTTCAGTGAAGAGAAATCCAACTGTAATGATCTACGTTATACTTAGCTAGGCATTTTTATATCAGCATGGAGAAAGTACTTTATTTATAACCATTGACTTTGCAAAATGGGGTGACCATGCCATTCATGTTTACAGAGAAGCAGCTCAGTAACTGTTATAATTTTTTTTTTTTTTTTAGCTTTTGTTGACCGGGTAAGTGCACTAGACAAATCCTGCCTATTTTCAGGCATGACCCGGGGGGGGGCGGGGAATACAGATGAATGCCAACTGACCTTGAACCAGATTAAGCTCTTGGTGGTATATTTTTAGTGAATGAGGGAAATTTGGCCAGGACACTGGGGAAATTCCCCCACTCGTCAGAGGGGGAACCTCTGTCCAAGATGGCGGATGCACCCTTGCCTTCTGAGGAGGGAGCTATGGAGGTGGGAGATTTGGTCTCTGCTCCTACCTCTGATCAAATGGAGACCACGATGCCAGCAACTGATGTTTTGCCTGTTGCTGTTCCTACTTCAACTTTAAGTTATGCTGCTCATACTAAGGATGCTATACTTAGCCCTCTGCTTACTTCTTATGGAACTGATTTGCTGACTTGCATGCCTACAGTCGACTTACCGGAAGATTTTACTTCATCTTATTCTGAAAACCACTGTTTGACTGCACAAGAGATCCGGGATCATTTTGCAACGGCGGAGTGCCGTTTTGCTAGTGCAAAACTGAAAATGCACAGAGATATGCAACACCTGAGAGCCGACAGCACAGATGCATCTTCCACTTGGGTGGAAGCTCTTGAAGATTTACCTGACTTGTCTCCTTTACTGCCTGTTGCTGTGACAGGCTCTGACCCAACCTGTGCGTCGGTAGCTGAAACCCTACTGCCTGCTCCCCTGCTGCCGGCAGTACAAACGGATTTGGTTTCCTTTTCACAACCTGCTTCCATTACATCACAGAGTTCCTCACATGTACAAGACTTAGCTACAGTAAATGCTCCCCTGCTGCCTGCAGTACAAACAGATTTGGTTTTCTTTTCACTACCTGCTTCTATTTCACCGCAGAGCTCCCTACATGTACAAGAATCATCTACAATAAATATTAATAAAGCACCTACCTGGACTGTTGAATCGGCACTGAGAGGTGCTGGCTGGGTTCAGGGTACTCTCCCAGGAAGTTGGGAGTCTGGTCCGTCTCCAATTCGGTTCCCCCACCCTGAACATTTTCCGGAGCTACAGAGCAAGATAGGAGCTTCAAAAGTTACTACTGACTCCTTGTGTCTCCCTCATAAACTGGAGCTTACACAGAACCCTGTGTTGGATTATCTGAAGGGCTCTCCACCTCAGGCTCCTCTTTCTACTACTTCTATAGAGGCTCTGGCTCCTCTACCACCACAGCCCTCCCCCAAAATATTGGGACCAAGCTGTTCATATTCTTCATTCTTTAAATTTCCAATCCAAGCTGCTAAGAGACACAACGCTGTTCGCTTGGCATACCGAGGGGGGGGGGTTACCTGAGCCACCTGATCAGGTCTATGTGGCACGTACGCTTATAAAGGATTCTTTAAAATTCTTTTCCCATGAAATATATGCATTAATTCATATCTCTGGTGAAACCACATTTGACATTAGTTTCCAAACATCTAGGGGATTGGAGCGTTTTTGGTCAAAGTATAATTCTTTGCGGATTACTGCATTATGGACCCCATTTCAGGCTATTCCTCTTTCTAAACCTACTTTTAAGACAATTACTATTCTGTTTCGTAATGAGGGAGTTGAGGTGGAGGATGTTGTGTATTGGCTGAAACAGTGTTGTGATGTCCAGGGACAACCTGAAGCCATTTTGGATACCGAGAACATTTGGACTGGGGGCTGGAAGTTTAAAGTCTTGTTACGATCTAAAGATTCTGGGGTTGTACATCTGCCTAACTCTTTTTTTATAGGCCGAGATAGGGGGGTCTTGTTCTACCCGGGTCAGCCGAAGGCTTGCTATTGATGTGGTGACCCTACACATCTTAGTAATGTATGTGATAAAATGAAATGCAACATCTGTGGGGAATTGGGCCATGTAGGGGCACACTGTTTGAATGAATGTAGGTGTAACCTCTGTGACAAACAGGGGCACACCTTTCAAATTGTAAATGGGCTGCGCATAATCAGGAATTTCATGATGGTGGACTGGACCAGCGCTTTATTATTACACAGGTGCAGAAGGCCCGCCTCTGGACCACCTTGGCTGTACCTCCTCCTAAGGCAGCCCAGCCCTTACTGCAGGCTTCAGTACCTGTTGTATCCTCTGAGGTTGTACCTCAGATAGTTTCCATCATGGATGAGCCCTTGCTGGAGATTTCTCCTGTCCCCAATCCTGCCCAGTCTAATTTTCCTGTTCAGGACCCGGTCCCAGGTCCAAGTACTATGTCCCTCCCCCCCCGAGTGCTTACAAGTGTTATACATAGAGGGTCACTGAGAAATAACCCTCGGGTTGCACCATCTCCTGTGAGTGGTCTGGACCCCCCCCCAGTGCCCTTATCTAATTCTTTTGAACTTCTCCAACCCCTTTCTGATGACTCTGGAGGTGAGTCAGACTCTTCCTCCATAGCTTCTTCTCTCCTGCCGGTACCACTGACTCTGAGTTGCAACTTATACTGGCCTTTCTCAAGCTAAAGGCCAGAGTAAAACTTAAGGGAAGAAGGTGGTTGGGAAAAGGAAATTGTAAAATGTATTTTTGTCTGTTTTCCTTTATTTTGTTGCTATGTTTCACTTTGTTTGCCATACTATTAATGTAAATAGTATGAGCGTATAGCTAAAGGAGATTGATTTTTTCCTTTCTCTGGCTTTTGCCTTTGGCTTTAATTTTATTACAGGATACTAGACTTCATACTACACATGAGATCTGACAAGCACAACAGGACTGGTTACTGGGTCCTTCTTTTTGGTCGATAGGTCAGGACTCTTGTTTGGGACTGGGAATTTTAATTAATATCCCAGATTTTCATTTGCTTAAATTGTTTGATGTAGCCCCTGGTAGGGCGCTCATTATAGATTTTGTCATTGGGTCCTGTCCCTACCGGGTGATAAGCATTTATGCCCCTCAAATCAAAACTGAACGCATAGCTTTATTTGCTTTGCTTCGTCCTTATTTGCACACTTCTTTTAAGGTATTGTTTACTGGTGACTTTAATTGTGGCTTGAGTCTTCAAGATAAGAGCTCCTTTGCTGCTACAAAGAAACTGTTTTGTGATTCCCACGAATTGGGTAGATTGGTTCGAGTCGCCCACTTAACAGACTCCTATCTCTCCTTTACTACACAACACACCCCTACCTTCCAAAAGGTTAAACTAGCCACATATATTGACTATGTGTTTTCCTCTCCTACAGTACCAATTATTTCTGCTAAAGTTCAAGCAGTTGAGTTTTCTGATCATATGCTACTTTCTGTAGGTTTTGGTTCTGTTGTCTCTTCCTGTAAAGGCCCAGGTATTTGGAAATTCAACACATCTTTGTTGCAGATTCCGATGTTTATGCAGTCCATTTTGTCCTTCATACAAGCCCGTAAATCTGTTTTTATTTGTTATGAAGATCCTGTTCAGTGGTAGTTAAACACGAAACATGATCTGGTCACCTTTTTAAAAAACTTATAGTTGTTTAAAATGTAGGAGGGAATATCTAGACTATTTGCAGAAGAGGGTACATTTTCAGTAATTATTAACCATAGAGTACACGACGGGGCAAGACCTTTCCCAACAAATAAAAGTCCTACAGAATGATATGTTGACTTTCCAACTACGGCAATCACAACAACTTTATTACCAACATAAATTCTGTACTGTTGGAACATGTGATGTTATATGTCCTTTTGAATCTAATTCCCATCAGACTGCCTGAAAAAATATGACATGTCTTCTAAATTCAGAAGGGACCGTATGTTCCTCACAAACCGAGAGTTGTCATATTGTAACAAATTATACTACAGCCCTTTTTCCTCCCCTCCCTGTTGTGGCTGGTAACAGTGCGACTTTGTATAGTGGCCTTGATATCCCAGCTCCCTCACAGCTATGTCAGGACCAGGCTTGTTCTCCCATCACGGAGCAGGATTTGACATTGGCTATTTTTTCCTTACCTATACAGAGAACTCCTGGTCTGGATGGTCTCCCTGCTGCCTTATATAAGGTGCTGGGTGACCATTTGGCCCCAGAACTTACATCTGTGTTTAATTCTCTGTTAACATGTGAATCTATCCCTTAGGAATTTACCAAGGGTACTTTGATTTACATTTATAAACAGAAAGGTGATATCCATTCTCTAGAGAATTGGCAACCTTTATGTATGTTGAACATCGACTTTAAGCTCTTAACGAAAATTATTGTGAAGCGTTTGGTGAGGATTGCGGAGGTGGTTTTGCATCCCGCCCAATCCTGTTCTGTGCCTCAAAGGAGAATTTCTGATCATTTGATCCTCTTATGAGAATTATTTTCTCATGGCTATGCAGGTCTGGCTTCAGGACTTGTTGACTCCGTAGATCAGAAGACTGCTTTTGATTCGGTTAGGCATGATTTTTTATGGGAAGCACTTTGTTTTCTGCATGTACCTGCTATTGTGGTACACTGGATTCCTGCTTTCTATAGAACGGCAACTGTTGTGCCTGTAGTGAATGGTTGGATAGGACCCATGATCCCCATAAAATGGGGGGTTTGTCAGGGCTGTCCTTTAAGCCCATTGTTATATGTATTTTTTCTTGATGTTTTGCTCCGTCGGTTGAATATTAACTCTCAGATTTGGGCTATTTCTAGTTGTGCCTTATACTTGCCTTATAAGGAGATCGCATATGCAGATGATGTTTGTTTTCTTGTAGCAGATGACGCCTCAGTGGTTCATTCTCTCCATGAGTGCTCTATTTTTGGAAACTTCTCTGGTGCTGTTTTAAATTACACTAAAAGTCTGGTTATTCGGGTCGGTTCAGTAACCTCCCCCTCAGACTGTATTGGCCCGTTACGTTTAGTAGAGGGCCCTATTCATATTTTGGGAATTTTTGGGGGGACACAGGACTCAGATTTTTTTAACTGGAATGTTAAACTGCAACAATGTAAACTTCAGGTGGCCTCCTGGAACCGGGGGCAGATAGGGAAAAAGAAACGTGTTTTCTTAATTAAAAACTACTGGATCTCTACTTTCCTTTTTCTGAGTTATGTATTCCCTATTCCACGACAGTTAGAAACTGCTATCTTTAGCCTGTTTTTCCAGGCTCTTTGGGGAAGTAGGTTAAACCCGATAAAGTGGAATATCACTTATATACCTATCCCTGAGGGTGGCATTTGTATGGTTAACCCTTTGTTATTTTTTTCTTGTATTTTTTTCACTGCAAACCTTAGGCCTTTGTTGATTCATGCCCAAAGGGGGTGGGAACCTTGGTTTTATGACTCTTGCAAGATTTGGTTTCATCAGTGGGAAACTAATTCCTTAACTGTGTTAAGACAAACTGTTGGTATACCAACTTACGTAAAACATATGTTTTTACGTCTCAAACATTGGAAGGTATCTGTTCAGATGTTATTAAACCATTCACATAAAGTTTTATATAAGAATTTACTCCTGACGGTTTGTGGTGTATCAGTACCCTTTGATAAGTGTCCTGGTCAACACCTCCCTTCCCTTTTGTTATTGTGGAGATGTAAGAGGGTGCCAGCCAAAATGTGGGATTTTCATTGGCTTTCATGCCATGAAAAGATTAATGTAAAAGCAAATCACAAACATAAGCAGTCCTGAGATAGAATGTGTTCTCGCTTATTATGTATTACAGAACTTGAAACTATCCCTCATTTATTTTTTGACTGTTCCTTTATCAAAAATTGATGGTCCTTTTTGGGACAGGCATGGGCTACCCCCTTGCTTCAGTTGGTTACTTATTTGAATCTTGTATATGGGTTTTTTTCTCCCCAGTGGTCAAAATGGCACCAGGACACATTGAACCTTGTTTTTGTCTGCATTAAATGGAATATTTGGATGGTGCGTTGCATGTTTTCTTTGCAGCAAAAGGACTGCTCCTATTTGGAGCTTGAAAAAAAGATTGTACAAGATTTAAAAGAAATTTATGAACATGAACGTACTATATACTCAGATACGACTCTTTTGGAACTTTGGAAAGCTCTTCCTTGGATCACAGACTCTGATTTTGCAGTTACCTGAATGGCTGTACAATAGTTATCCTGTTTTACTTTTTTTTGTATTATGCTTTGTGTACTATTGTACGATTTTTGTCTCAATAAAACTTTCCCCCTACTCTTTTTGATAAGTGCCATGGGATCTTTAACATCCACCAATCCAGGCAGATGGGACCTCAGTTTTAATGTCTCATCCAAAAGACAGCACCTCAGAAGTGCAGCACCCCCTCTAATGCTGCACTACAGTGTCAGTACTGGGATATTAACCCAAGTGCCAGATGTGTGAACTGAACCCGCAGCCCTATGATCTCCTGGCCTCAGAGGCAAGTGTGCTACCCACTGAGCCACTGACACTGCAATAATGACTCCTGCATTTAAAGTGTATGGAGAGAGAATATAAATCATGTTTGCGGTGATGTCTGACACCTCATGGAGACACTGCCTAGCTGATATAATCCTAATCTTAAAATAACTAGTCTTCTACAGTGCGGAGAGTCGCAGTCTTGAAGGTCATTTGATTCTTCTTTCCTTTGGAAAGTCTTTTATTTGAATGTAAAAGGGGTGGGGCTTGGTTTCATTAGAAATTAACTTCAGCTAGTATGATTTAACTTCTTTGTTTAAATACTCTGATGCGAAATGCCCAAATGAAAAACAGGAGACACTTGTGCAACAATGTTTTACTTCATTTGGAGGAGTCTTAGACTGTAGGGTAGGACTTTTGCCTTAGGTACAGTTGTGAGTAGCAGGACCTCAAGATCAACAGGCAGAGAGTGGGCGAGTTTATCCAAAAATTGTAGCTGGGGAGAAGTTGTTCAATAGTGGCATAATTTTGTTTTAAAGAAAAAGAATAATAAACAAGCATTTATCAAACAATATGCCCTATATCCAGCCTCCACCTATGGCTGGAACAGCCTCTTTGTGTGAATTAACAAGGGGATATTGCCATACACAGAAAATCGAAAGTTACCTTAAAGTGGGACTTGAACTACATGACCTCAGCCATGGTTAGCCTGTCTAGCAAGCAAGTGGCAGCTCTGGCTTAACAAAGTCCTGAGAAAATACACCACTTTAGCGCTAATGTTTGTGTCAGCAAAACTTTTAAATTAACACTCTAAAACAACATAAAATAGAATAACATCAGTGGCCAAATTTGCAGAAAACTCCACAGCAAACAGGAAAACACAGTGTAGCCTTGAGCAGTGCCATTTGCATGAAAAACCAATCCCTAGGAATCTTTTTTTGTTTGTTCTAATTTTGTCACGAAGTATGTATGGCACAAGTATTACAGAGTAACCAGTCCTCCTTAAAGTATTTTTAATCAATAAGCAAAGTACAGTTTTGAATGATTTCACAATTTTAAAGGATGCATCCATTTTTCTGTCTTGTCAGTAATTATTTTTAAGCCTTATCCCTGATCTGTAGGGCAGAGACTCTTATAATGACTCTTGCATAAAGAGAAAATATAAATCATGTTTGTGGTGATTTCTGACACCTCAGGGAGACACTGCCTATCTGATACAATCCTAATCTTAAAATGATAAAATTACTAGTTTTCTGCAGTGCGGAGAGTAGCTGTCTTGAAGCTCATTCCATTGGAAAAGTCTTTTATTTGAGTCTAAAGGGGAAGGGGTAATTGGAAATCAACTTCAGCTAGCATGATTTAACTTCTTTGTTTAAATACTCCGATGTGAAATACCCACATGAAAAACCGGGGACACTTGTGCAACAATGTTTTACTTTGCTTTGAGGAGTCCTGGACTGCAAGGTAGGACTTTTGCCTGAGGTGGAGCTATGAGTAGCAGAACTTCAAGATCAACAGGCAGAGATTGGTCGAGTTTGTCCAAAGATTGTAACTGGAAAGAAATTGATCAGTAGTCATGGCATAAAAACTAATTAAAAAAAAGGAAAAGAATAATAAATAATTATTTATCAATGCTGAATCTTGACTGATATTGCTACTGTACAGGATCTTGCTGGTATGCATTTTACTATATATTTCACCAAGATAGAGCAGATTAAATTCAGTGTCTCATTTTCACTGTTGTACTGCTTCAACCCATACAATGGCCTCAGTACTGAGGAGTTCGAAAAAAAGAGAGAAATTTTGAGACATGAAAACGGGGTGACAAAACAAATACAACAGAGATCAACATGCAATGCCAGCGACCCTACTCAATTAGTTTTATTGATTTGAAGTGATACTTTGCTCAGTCCAACTTGCTGTCTTCCTCACTCAGCATCTATAATATTTGACCTTCAGTTAATTAATTATTTAATTAATTATACCGGTCATATAATGTCTGCTGCTTGAATGAGGTCTGGAGGACGGGATGGCCAATAGATCATGAAGAGTAATGAAGACGCAGGTGCAAGAAGGGGCAGCAGGTGCTAAGTTTATAGTTTTTGTTTCAAGTACATTTGTAACTGTTACTACACTACCAGCACCTCTGCTTGGCCCTTGTTTTTTTTCATCTGAACTAGATCAGATAGTTCAGGTCTAGACACTACCCAATCAATGTGGTATGAGCAGCTGCTGCTTTGGCTTCCAATAAAGTAGAGGAATAATAGCTGGTAAACTGCAACTCACCCCCACTCATGTGCTTTGTTATATGCACCTCCAGTTGCTTCAGGTCAGCCCTATTTTACCACAACTTAACAGTGCAGGGGTATCTGTCAGCACAACAGCACTAACATATACCATGTGCCTATGCAAATGAATGCATAAAGGGCATAGTGTATTTAATGGGTCCTGGAAACACTAAGACACAACCAGTGCCAATTAATGCTTCCAGCAACCACGTTTTCAATAATAGCACAAAAAATAAAAAGAAAACATACATGGCCTGTGTGCCTCTGATTACTTTTATCCTGTGTCACTGATTTATATGAACATACGAAATTTACCAGCAGATAAAGGCCTAGAGGTCTATCAAGTCTGCTCGAATGTGCAGCTAGCACCCCTTATTCTGCAGCTGCCCCTCCCTTCCACCCTTCCCCTTCATTAACCCTCCCCCTTGTCCTGTCCCATCCTCGTTTGAAGCAGTCCACTGTTCTACTGCATACCACTTGCACTGTTCTACTGCATACCACTTCAGCAGGTAATGCATTCCACCCAGCCACCACCCTCTCTGTAAAAAAGTGTCTCCTCATCTCCCTCCTGAACCTTCCTTGCTCCAGTCTCATATCATGGCCCCTGGTGGCCCTCCCCTCCCTTACTTTGAACAGCCCCTCTGTACCTGTCTTGTTTATTCCTTTCATGTATTTAAAGGTTTCAATCATGTCACCCCTGTCTCTCCTCTCCTCCAGTGAGTACATGTTCAACTCCTTCAACTTCCTCTCGTATGATAAGTCCCCCAGCCCCTTGATCATCTTTGTCACTCTGCACTGCACCCCCTCCAGTAACTTAATGTCCCTCTTCAGATACGGACGCCAGTACTGAACGCAGTACTCCAGGTGTGGTCTAACTAATGATCTATACAGTGGCAGAATCACCTCCTCCCTCCTCGAGGATATACCCCTTGCAATACAACCCAGCATTTTGTTGGCCTTTGCAGCTGCCTTCCTACATTGTGCCGAGTTGTTCATTGACCCTGTAATGAGCACACCCAGATCCTTCTCCTCCTCTGTCTGGGCTAGCTGCACTCCCCCTAGCTGGTAACTCCTCCTTGGGTTCTTCATCCCAAAATGCAGGACCTTGCACTTTTTGGCATTAAAGCCCAGTTGCCAGGTGTCTGACCAGGTTTCAAGCTTTGCCAGATCATCCTGCAACCCCTGCCATCCCCTAGGTCATCCACCACTGCGCCTACCTTGGTATCATCAGCAAACAGACTGATCTTGCTCTTGATGTCCCATGATATGTCTGCAATGAATATCCCAAACAACACTGGTCCCAACACTGAGCCCTGTGGAACACCGCTCTTCACTGCCCTTGGGTGTGAGAGCTCCCCACCCACCACCCTCTGTGTGAAGTTGAGAGGTATGCTCCCCACCCACCAATCCCAATCCCATATGTTATCTGGTGTCCAGTGGCACCCCCATTGCCTTCCTCTTAATAAATAATTTCCGTAGTGTCTAGTGGTGCCCCAACCCTACTGACATCTCCCTAACGCAACCATACATGCCTGGCATCTAGTGCCTCCCAGCTCCCATTGCCACCAAAACCTAAAACCAATAAAACTGTTCCTCAATAATTTTTTAATCTTTAAAAAAAGATCCCTTGCCGATCAGTACCCCTTCAACCCTACCTTCCACTCAAAAGCCATCACCCCCGCACACCCCCAGCACACCCCTACACACTTTCACTCACCTGAACATGTCCCAGGTCCGAAACCCACTCTGCATTCAAAGACACATCTTGCTGATGGAACCGAGGAGTACAACAGGAACTAGATTGGGAATTCAGTGAACTGTACCATTTTCAGTTTTAATTGGACCACCTTGCTTAACCCTGTTTTTGTATGAATCGATTATTACAAAAAATGAAATATAGTGTGCGTTGTTTGGTATGTTAGATATTCTGTTCAAAATGCATCCCCAATAGCACTGATAGTCTACAATCTGTATTGTACAATTGCCATATTGATTTAAAGCAGCAGTATTTGTTAGCAGGGTTAAATATGCTATGCCTCCTAAATGCAGTTTTAAGCTAAACGAACATTCCACTTCTGAAATATGTTGACTCCACAGTAAATGAAGCAGTCTTGAGTCAGTTTTTAAATTGTTTATTATTGATGACTTGTATCATTAAATAAGTCTACCTCTGATGAAATCAAAAATAATATGGGCTATATTTCATGATGACAGAGCACCATTACAGATGTGCATTCTTGTGCCTGAATGGCTGATTGGTTGATTGACATCTGACAGCAAAACATCATGCTCTATATTATACATGGAAGCAAGTGATGAATACTGCCAAGACATGCTCAGAACATCTCACTTATAAGCCATCATTGATTGTACAGGTGCCAGAGCTGAACAGAACAAAGTAAGTATAGATACAAAAAGACTGCCTCTGTTTCTCAATGCATTGCTCCAGTCCTCAGTCTTTTCTTTGTAATGGGAATTGCACAATACATTTTTTCCCAGAGATGAATAAACTGATGTACTTCTGGAGACATTAACACACTCAGATGTACATTCGGCCTTACTAAAAACAAAAATGTACATTATTTCATGATACCGACATATCCCCAGGGGTCTACTGTCCTGACGGTCCTAATGAGGGCTCATGTAGATCGGAGACATCATTAATAATAACAATAATAATAAAGACATGAGGAGAGTAGGGGGAAAAATGCATGTCAGAATCTTTTTTTATCTTTTGAAAGTTTGAATATAAAAATGCAAGTATTGGTTAATAAATACTGCTGCTTTAAGAGTCTGTATATATATATTTTTTAAAATCATTATGGCAGAAAACAAACACAGTGGGCATCATAATGGAGCGGCAATGGAATGACTGTTTTCATCTGAGTAAAGAAGGGTACATCTGTTTTTAAGTTCATACAGTTTACAGAGACACTCAAGTTCTCCCGAAGAAAGAGTTACATTAAAAAAAAAACAAAAAAAACAGGACTGACAGTTGAGAAAACATGTCCAGAAGAGTGGCACCATCAATATCACTTTAAATCAGAAAATGTCTGAAAAGTTGAAGGAAAAGAAACACAGCCCTTTTGACATTGCTAACCCCCAGTATAGGCAGTAAAGCTGCTGACTTGCACAAGGTACCTAATGACCCTAAATGCAAAATATCGTTCTGTAGTTCATTGTAGAGGATAACTGAGAAAATAAGCACAACTTTAAAACACCTAAAATCGTTGAAAGGCTATATCACTTTGTTGTGTCATTTGTAACACATAATCCAGTCATTAAAGGTTTAATCATGCAAATTAGGTACCCCCCTTAAAAAAATCTAACAAAAAGTAATATTTATATATGGTGGTGTCACACTTGGATATAATGTGGCAAATCTCTGTTCAGCAGAATCCTACAGGGATTGCAACACTTCCATTTTCTTCAGGCAGACCCTCAAGCAGGGAGGGTGAATGAGAAACAAATTAGGAAGGGGACGCCTAGGAAGCCGGCCAGCTCCTGACAGCTGACATTGTCTTCTGGAATGACTGACAGCTCAGTGACAGCCTCCCACCCCACTTGACAGGGTGGCAGCAGTGCAAACCTTTGCTGCTGTCTTGTACTGTTCACCTCTAAAAATGCATGCATTGCTCAGTCTGAAAAAGAAATGGAGAAAAAAAAATCCCCTTCTGACTTTGGCACTATAAGAGCTGACACTTTGCAAGCTGTTGAGCTATATACCAATCTGTGTTGAAAATAATTATCTTGAAAAACACTCGTCCACCCTTCCTTAGTAGTAGAGAGAGACCAAGACTATGCCAACTAGGAAGATACTCCTCTGGCAGGGCACTCAACTCAGGGAACCACTGACCAGTAATATGATGGAGCCATACTTCTCACTTGTCCCTAATTACAAGGGATAGCCCATGTTTTACCCCCTCAAAACTGCTCTCTAATTCACTGCTATATGAAAACAGTGCTGCCCGCACAAAGAATGTGCTGTAATTTCAGACTTTAAAGCACACATTTCAATCATTCTAAGATGCTCTATAAAAAACACAAACATGGTTCATGTAGACACAATGATTTGCACATGAGCTTGTTTCTCCATATCTGATAATGTGTCTAACTCTGTAAGTGTCCAGACTTTACAATGGACTCAGACTCACAGCTTGGCAAATTCTGAGTTTAATACCTACATTTGTGATGGAGCCCCAAAACACTTTCAGCTGAGGAAGTGCTTTGGTCTTCTCTCTCTCTCTCTCTCTCTCATTTTGCCTAATTGTACCAACTCCCCAGACCGCGCTCCTACTAATCCACCAAACAATCCCCTTAGTGAGGCAGGCAATGTTTAAATTTCTAAACCTTACATACACTAACACCCATAAGCTGTGGAAACAAATGCTCATGAATTTCACCAACATTAGCATATTGAAGATACAGTAGTGTTGTTCAAGTCCCACCACTCTTTATCAGATGAGTTTAATGTCTGCCAAGGTACATTGCTTAAAATTCATAATAGAAATATATAGGCTCTGGTCAGTATGGATACATGCATGTTTAATATTTTTTAATTTTTCATACAAAAGTCCCCAACCACATTTTCACATCCCCACAGAGTCAATAAGATACCACTCAGTTACCAACCAGCTCCACTATCAGGAGCCTGATTGTGACAGGAATATGCTAGGAGGTCACTTTCTTTTTTTTTTAATTACAATGTCACCACCACCATCCCCACAAACACAAAGCACTGAATGTGACACTGATAGCATGCCATGATCATCCCCATTTTAAAGGATTTTGTCAGGACAAGTAAATCAGATTTTCTTTTAATATTAATCCCCCCCCCTCCAACACACACACTACCAGGCCATGGCACCACAGAACACAGGATGCAACTGAAATTCTGATTGGACTCACTATCAGTAATATTGTCACGACATGAATAAAATAATATGTATTCTTAAATACAAGGGTGTCTGATCAGACTTGCCTTTCTTTTTCATATGTCGGATCAGAATCTCAGTGGTGAGCCACGGAGCATTTGTGCCATCAATACCGTCACTCCAGTCTGAATCTATCACTGTGGAAGTAACCTGGAAAAATATGGCCACCAAGAATGAGAAAAGCTGGCCAGAGAGTGCAGAAGAGTGAGCCTATACAGTCATTCACTGAATCTCCATACTGTTGCATACAGCAGGATAGCTCATATTTTAAAGATAGTAAGTATGTGTTGAACTTGGTAAACAGTGAGCGGTAATGCCTGCCAGATGGCGGCCACGCTGGGCTAGCCGTTGGACTGCTGTTTGTTACGTTTTGTTTTATTTCGTTTTATTTCTTAGTAGTATTATTTTTTAAGTGCTCCGTTTTATAAAGGACTTAAAGACCTGGCTACATTCTGTTTCCAGAACATCACTGGGCTTTTGATCGAAATTCAGACTGTGGAAAGCTACCGAGTGTCGGGGGCTTTTAGTAGAGCACTTTCATGTTTACGACTGAAATCTGGATTGTGGAGAAGCTGTTGAGTGCTGGGGGCTTACTTTGTTCACCTTTCGCCTCTTTTATCTATTTTGTCTGCCGCGATTTTTTAACGACGTCTTGAGTGTTCGTGGTTCGATGTTCCTGGTCTGGACTTTGTGACACTAGGATACTGTGCGGCTTGATGTTGAAGTTTGTTTTGGATTCTTGGCTGCCTTTTTGGCAGTGTGGTGGCTTTGTTTTATACGATTCTCCTCAGTGTGACCCTTCCTGGTATTTTTCGAGGATTATTTCCATATGGGATCTAGAAGAGTCGGGAGTCATCAGGAACAAGTTCATTAAGGACTTTCTAAAGTTTTGCAAAGCCTACGGAGTTTGCACATCTAGAATACTGTGCTATAAGCCGCTTTTTTTTTTCTGTGCCCTGTTTAACTGTGTTCCGACTTATTTAGTCTGGTCCGTTGGCTTTTTTGAGGCACTAGTAGGGTTGGTGACTTACACAGGGGCTGGGATCAGGGTCTGCTGGAGGGCTGGCCCTTTGTCCCTATTCCCCTAGTCCCCGGGTGGAATCGGTAGGGGGGGGCTGATTCGGCCTGGAGTCGTAGTAGTGGGTCACCACTATAGCCCAGTACTGCTCCTTGGATAACTGGCTGGATCCTGTGGCTTGGAATATGACTTTCCCTGGAAACTGATTTGAACTTGAATCCCTCATACCTCGAATCCTGCCTGGAAACTTTGTTTGATGGAATGTATTAAGGACTCGGGACCAGTACTGTTGGATTTTCCAGTGTGTTAAGAAGTGGCTTGAAGAAGACCCTGCAAGATAAGTGACTGTGGATATAGCTACTGTCTATTTAAATATTTTTTGAGAAATTGATTTTTAGGTGGCTTGCAGGGTTCTGGTGGTCCGGGGTTAGGGTCTCACGCAGTGGGGGGGAGTGGGGTTGGCTAGAAGGCCGGTCCTTATCTTCTCTCCTCTACACTCCTGGGGCGGTTGGCCGAGGGGTTTTCCTCCCCTGGAGTAGAAGCAGTGGGCCTCTGATCCTCTTGGACTGGTTGGTTCCTGTGACCTGCTGATAGTTTTTACTTTTGTTTAGTTTAGGTGGTTGATGAATGTTGGTTTATTGTATTTTTGTATTTTTTGATGTTATCATAGTGTATAGGATATGTGATGTTTAGTTATTTTGAGGGAAAATTTAAGCAGTGAGAGTGCTTGTTTCTATCTTATTTTCCACCCTTTCCGGTCCGGTGGAGAGTCCCGGAGTGGTCTTTAAATTTTTCCTGTATGTATTTATTTATTTATTTTTATTTTTAGTTGGTAGAATTGTACTGTTTATTTTTGTCTCCTGGCTGTGAGGGCTGTGGATATAAAATAACTTTTTAATTGAATGTAATAGTTGTTATGTTAGAATATTGGTTTTTATTTTTGTTTTAGTGGTGGATGGTGGTGTTGTTTATTTGTTGTTTTATTTACTTTATTTGTTTAAACTTTGTTGAGCAGCCTGATGTGCTTGCCAGCTCCACCAGTTGTTCGTTACTCAGCCTCCACTCTCCATACCCTCCGCCCCTTTTTCCCTCCCCCCTTGCCAGCTCAGGTTTACCATCATTGTCGGGCTTTGGGGATTGTGAAAAGGGGGAGGGGAAGTGGGGAGTTGTTGGGGGTTGTGGACAGCAGAGTGAGCAGTGCTCTCCCATAGGGGTGGTTAGGCCTCGAAGATGCCCTGGGGTGAAATGGCTTCTGGAGCATGGTAGTCCCGTTCTAGTCTCCATACCCAAGGGCACCTCTTTTCCTAGATGGCAAGTGGTTGGGACAATTAATCAACCTCATCCAACTTGGGCATTGTTGTGCAATGCCAGATCTGTCTGCAATAAAACTGCTCTTATTGCGGACTTTATCGCTAGGGCAGATCTGGCTTGCATTACCGA
This sequence comes from Neoceratodus forsteri, assembly GCA_016271365.2. Taxonomy (NCBI): domain Eukaryota; kingdom Metazoa; phylum Chordata; order Ceratodontiformes; family Ceratodontidae; genus Neoceratodus; species Neoceratodus forsteri. Next base: position 33,914,542 of record JADMNL010000033.1, read on the forward strand.
GACCTGGTTGGATGGGAATGCGGCCCCGTTTTTAGAGGTTGCTGTTCCCTCCGGGTTCTCGGTCATACATCGCCCGAGATTGGATTGCAGGGGGTTGGGTGGCGGTCTGTTTTAAGACCGAATTGGGCCCAACTGGTGTTCCAGTTGAGGAAGCCAGATCATTTGAGTGTACTGTGGTAGCTGGTGTGGGGTGCAGGATTGCTCTCATCTACTGTCCACCTGGGGATGAGAAACTTTTCCTGCAGGAAATAGCAGATTTCGCCACCGACATGGCCTTGGAATCGCCCAGATTGATGGTGCTGGGCAATTTCAATGCATGGGTCAGTGATGAATCTTCACTTTTCGTCAACATTTCCTCCAGGTGATGACACCACTGGGCTTCACACAGGTTGTTTCCACAGCTACTCACAAGGGAGGTCACTATCTTGATCTGGTTTTTCTCCTGGGGATTGAGGCATCCGATTTGGTGGTGGAACCAGTTGGTTGGTCTGATCATTACTCAGTTGGATTCAATTTTGAGGCCCCCCTGGGTAGGTCGGCCCCTGTGGAGTTGGTCAAGTACCGCCCATTGTGGGACGTTGTCCCTGAAGACCTGATGGTGGTTACTGACCTCTCGTAGTTTGATGAATTGTGCTCTGATCCTGAGCGGCTGGTGGTGGCCTTTAATGGGGTCATCTCGGCTGCCCTTGATCAGATTGCACCAACCCGTGTTCGCCCCCTTCCACACATCCCGTTGCCCCTTGGTTTGATGGGGCACTGACAGGGTTGCAGAGGTTGGGACATAGGTTGGAGCGTCGGTGGAGGAAGACTGCCTCTGAGGATGACCATCTTATTTTGCTAGAGCATTATAAGCTCTACCAAACAGAAATTTCCTGTAAGAAGGCAGAATTCCTGTCCAGGGAAATCTCTGTCACTCGGAATCGACTGGCTCAGCTCTTCAGAACTGTTGACAGACTGTGCAACCCAGTCTGTTGGCAGATCCGTCGAGTTTTTATGTAGAATGACTGTGAGGAGATTGCTCGATTCTTTGCGAATAAGATGGAAGATATTCGGAGGCAGTGTCCCCGACCCCACTCCAAGGTTGTTGCAGTTGATCAGTATTTTGTCGCAGAGCCCGGAGTTTCCCGGAGTTCCTTTAATCTTCCGGATTTCGTAGACACTATGAGGACTGTCCGTGAGATGCGCCCAACATGCTGCAGTTTGGACCTGGGCCCTACTTCCCTGATTATGGGATGTAGTGAATCTATCGGCCCGGTCCTTGCTCGGATTATTCGGTGTTCTTTGGAGATGGGAGTTTTCCCTAGCTCTCTGAAGGAAGGGGTGGTGACTCCCCTTCTGAAGAAAGCTTCTTAGACCCGAATGACCTAGCTAACTCATCGTCCGATTTCTAACCTCCCTTTTTGGGAAGGTTATTGAAAAAGTTGTGGCTGCTCAACTGGATAACCATCTGACCATCCATAGCTTTTACGAACCTCTCCAGTCTGGTTTTCGTAAGAGGCATAGCACCGAGACTGCTCTGGTTCGGGTGCTCAATGATCTCCTGATGGCGAGAGATCGGAGATACCGCTCTATTCTGGTTCTCCTTGATCTATCATCAGCTTTCGATACTGTGGATCATGGGGTTTTGCTTGAACACCTGAGGTCCATTTGTGGGCTTTCAGGTGTGGTCCTCAGATGGTTTTCATCTTACCTCCAGAGGAGAACACAGAGAGTGGTCTCTGGTTTATATTCATCTGGGGCCTTCTCTCTACCTTGTGGGGTACCTCAGGGTTCGGTGCTTTCCCCCATGTTACTCGCTGTATATATGCTACCCCTCGGAGACATTGTAAGATGGTATGAGCTGAGGTTTCACTGCTATGCTGATGATACCCAGCTCTACCTGTCTTTTGCACCAGACCAGGTTAGTGCTATCTCGGTGCTGAATAACTGCCTTGCTGATATCCAAGACTGGATGAATACCAGTGGTTTGAAGTTGAACCTGGGAAAGACTGAGGTTATGGTGGTGGACCCCGGTCTCAGGGTTGAGGGTTTAGGGGTGGGGTTCCCCTCTGGATTAATTCTTGGGGCAGACCAGATCCCTAGCTTTGAATGGGTGCGTAACTTGGGTGTGGAGCTTGACACTGGTTTGACCCTTCGTTACCCGGTGTCTGCAGTTGTCAAGACTTCATTCTTTCATCTTAGAAATATCTCCAGGATTAGGCACCTGGTTCCACCAGGTGACTTGCCGGGTTTTGGTCCACGCCTTTGTGACATCTCGTCTTGATTACTGTAACTCCCTGTACCTAGGGCTTGCTGGGGTTGATATCCACTGCTTGCAGCTAGTGCAGAATGCAGCAGCACGTTTGTTGACTGTGGCGTCAAGAAGGTCTCACATTACCCCAGTGCTGCGCACTCTGCACTGGCTGCCAATACAGTGGCGGATCACCTTTAAAGTGGGTCTATTGACCTACAAAGCCCTACATGGGTTAGGTCCTGACTACTTGAAAGAGCTTCTGGTGCCCTACACCCCTCTGAGACAGCTTCACTCAGCTGACGAGGGGTTGCTGGAGATTCTGAGGATGAATTTGAAGTCCTCTGGAGCCCGTGCCTTTGGATTCGTGGCTCCCATCCTTTGGAATTCTCTGCCCCGCCAGCTCCTAGAAAGCACAACGGTGGATAGTTTTAAAAGGGCTTTAAAGTCATTTTTATGGGATCGGGCCTTCCCTGCTATACTGCAATTTGTTTATGTTAAAAATTTTATATTGGCTGTATCGTTTCATTGTATGTACTGTTGTGTTGATGTTATGATGTTTTTGTACAGTGCCTTGAAAAATTTGAAAGGCGCTTAACTAAATAAATTTTATTATTATTATTATTAGCAAAGTACGGTATCACACCATAGCTGATTATTGTTAGGAGCCATGTGTCCCAATGTGTTACATTGGTGGTAGCTGGTACAGTGTTCCCTGCTATATGCACAAGGAAGTACCAGCTACTACAAGTCTGACGCATAGCTCATACAATAATTAACTATAGCATGGTACACTGTTTTCCTGCTGCAGGCATGACCTCTCACTGCCTGCCAAGTTCAATGTGAGGCTCACCATTCCCCCACTACCCCTCTTTCTTCCCTCCCTCTTTGTGCCTTCTCTTACTGCCCCTGCTTTCTTACTCATGTATGCCCCCTTTCCTGCTCTGTGCATCTCCTCATTCTCTGTGAGGTGTCCCCTTCTGGGGCTTTTCCTTCAGGGGGACATGGTGTGGACATTGTATCCTCTCATTATACTGTGCAGCCTTATACTCCCTTTGGGATAATTTCCCAAGAAATATTGTAACTCCAGGGTAAAGACCACCTAACAAGTCAAAGAAATTGAACTGGAAAGAAATTGAATTGGAAAGAAACTGAATTGGGAGCACTTGATTTTAGAACTGTTGTTGTTTACTGTTACTGTTTGCATTATGTACACCAGTTCAGGTAAGATACTGTAATCACAAGCATAACCTGTCTTTAGTTTATATGGAATCACATTTTCCACTCTAATTGTTGTTTTTACAGTACAGAAAAATTTGTGTGCTCAGTCACTTTTAATTGACTCTAATTCAGCAGCAATGTGCAGCAGTGCTGTTGCAAGCTGGCAGTGCACCTGCAGCCAGAGCGTAGCCGACGTGGTCCCTGTGAATCCAGAGAGTCAGAGTAACCCGCATAGCTAATTAATAGCAATTATGTTTTCAGTTCCCTCATAAGAATTATGTAAAATGTAGTGTTCATTCCCTTAAAGTCAAGAATGAACACATTTTAGGACTTTATCTCAGGAGCTGCTGCAGACCCTTTTGTTGGGAAATAAACCAGACGGCCAGGTAGTTGCCATTGTCAAAGTTCCGGTCTGCAGGCTCAGCCTGACTTCTTGTGCGAGACTCACTGCAACATTAATGGAGAGTGTTCAGAGAAGACCGGGACTCCTTAAAATGGTAACCTTCGAATGTTTTCTTTATCACAAAAATGCACTTCTAACAAAATAAAAAAAAAATAACGTCATATTATGATTAATGCTATTCATATTAAACAATACAGCTGCTGTTGAGCTACCTCTTTCTCTAACAAAGAATTTAATGTCGCTAGTAAGATTTACTTTGTGGAGCTAATAAATGTTGGCTAGTAGTGACAATGTATGGGTCGCCAACTTCAATGGAGTTGTCATCCAAGAATGCCAGTCTGAGATCCAATGAGGCAACTCTGCTGTTTCCTCCAGTCAGTCTGTCACACCAAATTTTACAAGTTTCCCTGCTGACATAGTAGGACTGGTTTCCTAAACACTAGGCAGCTGTTAACTTTTTTCTCTCTCTGAAACCTTAGCTGTATTGCTGCACTGTTCAGATTACATACGTCTATTCAGCAAACCTTAGGAAGTTTCAGCTGTGTACCTGTCACAAGAATATCCAGGATTTAAAAACAGTCCATCTGAGAATGGGATACTCTGAAACAGATAGCAGAACAAAGTTATTTCAGGTTTGATAGCCAGTAGACCTTAAATGAAGAAATGTCCATTTATTTATTTTTTCTTCTAAGTACTTAGCCTACACATATGGACAAAGTTATAAATTAACAGCCGATTGCAGTTCTGATACATTAAACTTTTAAATGGCTGCTTGGTCAAGAGTGAGTACTGCTATCACAGAAGGCAGCCTAGAAAAACTATAGAAATAGGAATGCTTGAATAAGGGGAGAAGTTGGCAATAAAATAAGACAATAATGTATAAAAAAATATACATTTGCAAAACTATGAATGCAGATGCATACCAAAGATTGTATTCACAAAATCCCACACAACATGTGCAGCATAAAGGCAGGAGGACATTTACCACTGCTGATTCCAAGTGTCTGAATAAAAGTATAAACTTTGTAACTCTGTTTAGCTTACACTTTTGTAACCTTATCCTATGTATTGAATTTGTAATCCGACTTACACGTCTTGTGTTTTGAATTGTAACCTTTGTAAAAGAGCCCTGGCTCAAAGGTATTGTAATCCTAGACCTAATAAATAAATAAAATAAATAAATGTATTACCAAAGTGATAGTGTAGTTGAGCATATGCAATATAATACAAACTCATGGATATGTCTGTATAGGTCCAAATGCTAGATATGTTCAAACAGCTGAAGCCCTACTTGGCAGCCTATACCCCAGTGTTAATCACAGCAGGAGGATAATCAGGGGGGTCTATTCTCTGAAAGAACATTTTAGTGGGTGGAATGCTTACCTTTTTATTTTTCTGAAACAGAATTGTAGTGTAACCTTTGATGATTTACATAGATACATAGACAGTGTCGGCAGATAAGGGCCTATGGCCCACCTAGTCTGCCCATTTGAGCTTGTAAGTTCAGTTTGTTTTCCTAGAAGTCTATTTCCCCTTACCCCTGACCTCTAGAATTCCTTTATGTCTATCCCATGCATTCTTAAATCCCGTGATTGTTTCAGCTCCCACCACTTCCTCTGGCAGGGTGTTCCACTTGTCCACCACCTGCTCTGTGAAGAAATTCTTTCTCATGTTTCCTCTGAATCGTCCTCCCTCCAACTTCATCCCATGCCCTCTAGTCCTGAAACATCTTTTCGCTTAAAATAGTGTTTTCCTGCACCCTGTTCCTCCCGTAAGATACTTGTATGTCTCTATCATATCCCTCTCTCCTCCTCTCCTCCAGGGAGTACATGTTCAGTTCCTTCAACCTGTCTTCATAGGACTTGTGATGCAACCCATGCACAATCTTTGTTGCCCTCCTCTGAACCTTCTCTACCCTGTCTATGTCCTTACGTAGGTATGGTCTCCAGAACTGTACACTGTACTCCAGGTGGGGCCTCACTAGTGTCTTGTATAGCGGAATTATGACCTCCCTTTTCCTGCTGGTGATGCCCCTGCCTATACATCCCAGCATCCTATTTGCTTTTGGATTTGGAGGTCTGATTTCTGCCTGTTTTATCCTGCCCCTTTCGCTGGCTCTAGCCTCAGTTCTGATTTATTTTTGGAGTATATTGCCTTTGTTTTCTCTCTCATTTCCCTTTGTGTTCTCTTTGAATGTGGTCTGCTTATTTATGTTTATGTTTTTCTGTAATTCATATATTTTATTTTGCTTGTTGTTATTCTGACACCTAATCATTCGTCGTGTAATGAGTGAGTGATTTCATTCGGTGGGTGGGTGATTGCTAACCCTTACTCATTTAGTATGATGAAATAAAAATGTGACACTGTAAGTAAGATCATAATCTAAATATTCCTGCATAGCATGATTTTATCCTTCAACCTGTACCAGGTGTGTACGAAAGTCATACACCAGAGCATGGAAATGCCAGCACCAGATTTGCAGTAGAAAAATGTTTTAAAGGGTGAAACCAGGTCTATAGCGTGTCCTAGATTTTTCGCCACCAAGGTATTATTTATATTATTGTATTAATTGTATTGTATTGTTGTTTATGTTATTGTACTAATTGTATTGTATTGTTGTTTATGTTATTGTACTAATTGTACCATCATTTATTAAAGTTAAAACACAGTTGTGCTGCTAACCTGGTGCTAGTATTTCTTTGCTCCTGTGTACCACTTTAAATGTTACTATGGCAAGGTAAAGGTGTGCACTGGAAAAGGCAATGCCTCAAAGTACAGCTGCCAGCTCAATTTCACAAAACAAAAAGGAAAAACTTGGCACTCAGGGTTTAGTTTAGTGCAAGGTGCAAAGTTTATTTGACAAGAGGTCTGACTGAGATCATTAACCTGGGGTTAGTGCCTCGAGTGCTGAGTTTTTCCTTTTCACTTTAAATATTAGCCTGTGTGCTTTTAATTAATGACATTGCCCCTTTAATAATAAATAATAATAATAATAATTTTATTTAGTATAGCGCCTTTCAGAATATCAAAGCGCTTCACAAATACAAACACACTCAGTTAAACAATAAATAAGCATAAAATCAAAGGAAATCAGGAAATGCCTTTTCCCGTAAAAAGGTCTTCATTGCCTGCTTAAAACTCTCCACAGTCCTGCACTCCCGTAGCTGATGAGGCAGAGAATTCCAGAGAGAAGGGGCAGCGAATATAAAAGCACGTGCCCCCGATGACTTCAATCTAACCCTTGGAATCTCCAGCAACCCCTTGTCAGCCGAATGGAGTTGTCGCACAGGGGTGTAAGGAATTAGAAGTTCTTTCAAGTAGTCTGGACCCCATCCATGTAGGGCCTTGTAGGTTAACAAACCTACCTTAAAGGTGATCCACCACTGAACTGGGAGCCAGTGTAGATCATGCAGCACTGGAGTTATATGAGATCTCCTTGAAGCCCCAGTTAGTAAACATGCAGCCGCGTTCTGCACTAGCTGCAAGCGGTGGATATCAACCCCTGGAAGCCCAAGGTGCAAGGATTTCCTGATTTTTTTGTGGTAGTGAGAGTACCACTCTGCTCCTCCTGGTTACCATAGTGAGAGTATAGTGTAGCCCGGGAGGTTTATGTTTACATTATTTATTTTTATTTTATTGTTATTTTGATTTTATTTTTATTATTTTCTTTGGTTTATTAAGTTTGTTTTAATTAGCGGCACCAGTTAAAAAGAGTTACTGGTTCCTTGGGGGGGTTTATTTTGTTGGATTAGTTTATTGTTTTTGTTGATAAGTTGGTTTATTTTTTAGTTTCTTTTGTTGTTTTTGGTTTTATTGGGGTGTTGTGATTTATATTTTTTAGAGCTTTTAACTGCATTTTTGTTTACTTAGGAAATTAGGATTGCTTGTGGTGTTAGTCACAATTGGGGGTATTTTTCAGAATGTGTCTGCTTGCTCCTCCAGTCCTGCACTATTCAGCCTCCTCTCTCCATGCCCTCCACCTGTTCTCTTCCCCCCCACTTCCTGCTTTTACTTACCAGTGATGTCGGGTGCTGGGAATTGCTTGCAGGGTGGCGAGGAGGGGGTGGGTTGGAGGGCGCAGACATTGGAGCCTGAATGAGTGGTTTTTTTCCATAGGGGTGGTTAAGACCAGAAGATGCCCTGGGGTGAAATGGAGCCTGGAATGTGGTAATGCATGTCTTGTCCCCATACCCAAGGGCACCTCCTTTCTGGGTGGGCAAGTAGTCGGGACAGCCAATGAGCATCGTCCAACCCGGGTGCTGTTATGCAATGGCAGATCTATTAAGAACAAAAACTGCATTGATTGCGGATTTTGTTGGAACAGTGGATCTGACTTGCATCACCGAGACCTGGTTAGATGGTAACGCTGCCCCAATTTTGGAGGCAGCTGTTCCTCCCTGGTACTTGGTGATACATCACCCGAGGTTGGATAGTAGGGGTTGGGGGTAGTGGTCTGTTTTAAGACAGAATTGGGCCTCACTGGTATACCAGTTGAAGAGGCTGAATCATTTGAGTGCACTGTGGTAAGTAGTGTGGGGTGCAGAATAGCTCTCATCTACCATCCACCAGGGGATGAAAAGTTGTTCCTGCAGGAAGTAGCAAATTTCGCCGCCGACATGGCATTGGAGTCGCCCAGACTGATGGTTCTGGGTGACTTCAATGCCTGGGTCGATGCTTTTTGGACAACACTTCCTCCAGTTGACATCACTGGGCTTCACACAGGTTGTTTCCTCAGCTACCCACAATGGTGGTCACTCTCTTGATCTGGTCTTCCTCCTGGGGATCGAGACCTCCGACATGGGCGTGGAACCGGTCGGTTGGTCTGATCACTACACCATGAGGTTCAATTTCTCTGCTCCCCTTGAGTAGGTCTGCCCCTGTGGAGATGATCAGTTGCTGCCCTTTGCGGGATGTGGTCCCTGAAGACCTGGTGGTGGTGATTGACCTCACGGTGTTCGGTGAGACCGGCACCGATCCAGAGCATTTAGTGGTGGCCTATAATAAGGCTATTACTTCAGCTCATGATCGGATTGCTCTGGTCCATGTTCACCCCCTTCCGCTTTGCACTCAGACCCCCTGGTTTGATGGGTAGCTGAGGGAGAAGCGGAAGTTGGGACGCAGGTTAGAACATCACTGGCGTAAATCCGCCTTGGATACCGACCATCTTATTTTGTTAGAGCATTATCAACTCTATCAATCAGTGATCTCCCGTAAGAAGGCAGAATTCCTGTCCAGGGAAATTGCTGTTACTCAGAACCAACCAGTTGAACTCTTCCGAACTATGGACAGGCTGTACAACCCAGCCTGTCTGCAGCTCTGTCGAGCTTTATCACAAATTGAGTGTGATGAGAGCACTCGATTCTTCGCAAATAAGGTGGCCAACATCAGGAAGGTGTTTCATCTGTCTCATTCTATGGGAGATATGGTTGGTCAGTGCTCGGTCACTATGCCCAGTATTTCCTGGAATACCTTTGACCTGCCGGATTCCGTTGACATTATGAGGATTGTCCAGGGGATGCACCCTACGTGCTGTAGTTTAGACCCTGGACCTACTTCCCTAATTTTGGGTTGTAGTGATGTTATCAGCCTGTCTTAGTTCAGATTGTCTGGTGCTTCCTGGAATCGGGTGAGTTTCCTAGCTTTCTGAAGGAGGCGGTGGTAACACCTCTTCTGAAGAAAGCTTCTTTGGACCCGGAGTCTCTGGCGATCTACAGGCCTATCTCGAACCTTCCTTTTGTGGGAAAGATTATCAAGAAAGTGGTGACAATTCAACTGGAGAACCATCTAATCATCCATAATTTATATGAACCTCTCCTGTCGGGTTTCCGTAAGAGGCATAGTACTGAGATGGCTCTGGTTTGGGTGTTCAATGATCTCCTGATGGCGAGAGATCAGAGGAACCATTCTATCTTGGTACTCCTTGATCTCTCTCTCTATAGATATCGACACTGTCGACCATGGGGTTTGGCTCGAGTGCCTGAGGTCCATCTGTGGGCTGATGGGTACAGCCCTTAGATGGTTTTCATCTTTCCTCACCGGTCAAACTCAGAGAGTTATCTCGGGAATATTTTCTTCTGAGTCTTTATCTCTGCCTTGTGGGGTTCCTCAGGGCTCGGTGCTGTCCCCCATGTTGTTTGCAGTGTATTTGATGCCCCTCAGAGACATTGTAAGATGGTATGGGCTGAGGTTTCACTGCTATACTGATGATACCCAGCTTTACCTGTCTTTCGCTCCCGACCAGGTGTGTGCTTTCTCAGTATTTAACAGCTGCCTCACAGAAATCCAAGACTGGATGAGTTCCAGTGGGTTAAAGTTGAACGTGGGAAAGACTGAGGCATTGGTGGTGGACCCTGGTCACAGGATAGAGGGGTTGGGGTCTGATTTGCCTTCTGGTTTATTTCTGGGGGGGCGAGCAGATCCTTACCTCTGAATGGGTGAGTGACCTGGGAGTGATACTTGACGATGGCTTGACCCTTTGCCATCAGGTGTCTGCAGTCATCAAGTCAGCCTTTTACCATCTTAGGAACATTGCCAGGATCAAGCATCTTGTTCCGTCCAGCGACCTCCCTATCTTTTACATGCATCAAAACCCCCCATGGTTGGTGTCACCACTCAACCCCCTAGACCTGTATCAAACCCCCCCACACCCCCACCATCTAGGTAGCAAGCACACCTTCCTCTCCCAACTGGGAGCTTCTAATGACCGTGAGTGTGGTTTGCTATGCAGCACCTTCTCAAGATCTGTCCTACCCTAAGTCTACACTTCAGTCTCCTCAACCGCCCCTCACCAGAAGTGACCCTGAGTACCAGGTTTAACTTTTCCTACCTCATTAATGCCACCTCCTACTTTATGATTTACTCATTCTATAACTTTTCCTTTACATTCCTGCCATACACACCATGAAAGGAAATATCTGGCATTGACAAATGCTTGTTGTAAAATTGACTTGTGTGTGAGTCACTTCTCTGCCATATAGTAATGTGAACAGTACAGCCCTGTATCCACAGAAACACCAGATTTGCTTCAGAAGCTCTAGTACACTCTGCAGTTTTTAGCAGCTCAGAATGCACAAACTAACTGCAGAGGACTGCAATTAAATGTAATTCCAGAATCAATGCAAGAAGGGATAATTTATGCTTGAAAGTCAAAAGGACAGGGAAAGGTGTTTTTTGAATCTCAGTCTCCATCTCTCAGCAACATATTGCTCTCTTTTATAAGATGTATTTTCCTAGCATTTGGAACTCTGCCTCCTGCGCAAGTAAATTTCATATCGTCTTTCACATTTTTGCATGAAAGTCAAAAGGACTGGGAAAGGTGCTGACAGCAACTCTATCTTCTCTCAGTCCCCATGCTTTGTCATAAAGGCAGAAGTAAGTTAATTTTACACAAACACATACTGATAAGGCATATGGATTTGGCATAATGCATTGCTAACAGGGTGTGTTGAGGAAGGGGGAACATAGTATGTATAGGTGTGTTGGGGAAGGGGGAACATAGTATGTATAGGTGTGTTGGGGAAGGGGGAATGAAGTATGTGCAGGTGTGTTGGGGAAGGGGAACATAGTATGTATAGGTGTGTGTTGGGGAAGAGGGAAATAGTATGTACAGGTGTGTTGGGGAAGAGACATAGTATGTATAGGTGTGTTGGGGAAGGGGAATAAGTATGTGCAGGTGTGTTGGGAAGGGGAAAATAGTATGTATAGGTGTGTTGGGGAAGGGGAATGAAGTATGTGCAGGTGTGTTGGGGAAGGGGAACATAGTATGTATAGGTGTGTGTTGGGAAGGGAACATAGTATGTACAGGTGTGTTGGGGAAGGGGAACATAGTATGTATAGGTGTGTTGGGGAAGGGGAATGAAGTATGTGCAGGTGTGTTGGGGAAGGGGAACATAGTATGTATAGGTGTGTTGGGAAGGGGAATGAAGTATGCAGGTGTGTTGGGGAAGGGAACATAGTATGTATAGGTGTGTGTTGGGGAAGGGGAACATAGTATGTACAGGTGTGTTGGGGAAGGGAGACATAGTATGTATAGGTGTGTTGTGGAAGGGGAACATAGTATGTACAGGTGTGTTGGGGAAGGGAAAATAGTATGTATAGGTGTGTTGGGGAAGGGGAATGAAGTATGTGCAGGGTGTTGGGGAAGGGGAAATAAGTATGTACAGGTGTGTTGGGGAGGGAACATTGTATGTATAGGTGTGTTGGGGAAGGGAAGAAGTATGTGCAGGTGTGTTGGGGAAGGGAACATAGTATGTACAGGTGTGTTGGGGAAGGGGAACATAGTATGTATAGGTGTGTTGGGGAAGGGGAATGAAGTATGTGCAGGTGTGTTGGGGAAGGGGACATAGTATGTACAGGTGTGTTGGGGAAGGGGAACATAGTATGTATAGGTGTGTTGGGGAAGGGGAATGAAGTATGTGCAGGTGTGTTGGGGAAGGGGAACATAGTATGTACAGGTGTGTTGGGGAGGGGAACATTGTTACAGGTGTGTTGGGGAAGGGAATGAAGTATGTGCAGGTGTGTTGGGAAGGGGAACATTGTATGTACAGGTGTGTTGGGGAGGGACATAGTATGTACAGGTGTGTTGGGGAAGGGGAATGAAGTATGTGCAGGTGTGTTGGGAAGAGAGACAAGGTGTACAGGTGTGTTGGGAGGGGAACATTGTATGTACAGGTGTTGGGGAAGGGGAACATAGTATGTACAGGTGTGTTGGGAAGGGGAACATAGTATGTACAGGTGTGTTGGGGAAGGGGAACATAGTATGTACAGGTGTGTTGGGGAAGGGGAATGAAGCATGCAGGTGTGTTGGGAAGGGGAACATAGTATGTACAGGTGTGTTGGGGAGGGGAACATTGTATTACAGGTGTGTTGGGAAGGGGAATGAAGTATGTGCAGGTGTGTTGGGGAAGGGGAAATATAGTATGTACAGGTGTGTTGGGGAAGGGGAACATAGTATGTATAGGTGTGTTGGGGAGGGGAACATAGTATGTACAGGTGTGTTGGGGAAGGGGGAACATAGTATGTACAGGTGTGTTGGGGAAGGGGAACATAGTATGTATAGGTGTGTTGGGGAGGGGAACATAGTATGTACAGGTGTGTTGGGGAGGGGACATAGTATGTACAGGTGTGTTGGGGAAGGGAAACAGTATGTATAGGTGTGTTGGGAGGGGAACATAGTATGTACAGGTGTGTTGGGAAGGGGAACATAGTATGTATAGTGTGTGTTGGGGAAGGGGAACATTGTATGTGCAGGTGTGTTGAGGGGAACATTGTATGTGCAGGTGTGTTGGGGAAGGGGAACATTGTATGTACAGGTGTGTTGGGGAAGGGGAAACTGTATGTACAGGTGTTGGGGAGGGGGAACATTGTATGTGCAGGTGTTGGGGGAGGGGAACATGTATGTACAGGTGTGTTGGGGAAGGGGAATGAAGTATGTGCAGGTGTGTTGGGGAAGGGGAATAAGTATGTACAGGTGTGTTGGGGAGGGAACATAGTATGTACAGGTGTGTTGGGAAGGGGAATGGTATGTGCAGGTGTGTTGGGGAGGGGAACATAGTATGTACAGGTGTGTTGGGAGGGGAATATATGTAACAGGTGTGTTGGGGAGGGGACATAGTATGTACAGGTGTGTTGGGGGGGGAATATAGTATGTACAGGTGTGTTGGGAAGGGGAATGAAGTATGCAGGTGTGTTGGGGAAGGGGAAAAGTATGTACAGGTGTGTTGGGGAAGGGGAACATAGTATGTATAGGTGTGTTGGGGAAGGGGAATGAAGTATGTGCAGGTGTGTTGGGGAAGGGGAAATAGTATGTACAGGTGTGTTGGGAGAAGGGGAACATAGTATGTATAGGTGTGTTGGGGAAGGGGAATGAAGTATGTGCAGGTGTGTTGGGGAAGGAAACATAGTATGTACAGGTGTGTTGGGGAGGGGAACATTAGTATGTACAGGTGTGTTGGGGAAGGGGAAATGAAGTATGTGCAGGTGTGTTGGGAAGGGGAACATTGTATGTACAGGTGTGTTGGGGAGGGGAATATAGTATGTACAGGTGTGTTGGGGAAGGGGAACAAGTATGTGCAGGGTGTGTTGGGGAAGGGAACATAGTATGTACAGGTGTGTTGGGGAGGGGAACATAGTATGTACAGGTGTGTTGGGGAAGGGGACATAGTATGTACAGGTGTGTTGGGAAGGGGAACATAGTATGTACAGGTGTGTTGGAGAGGGGAACATAGTATGTACAGGTGTGTTGGGGAAGGGGAATGAAGTATGCAGGTGTGTTGGGAAGGGGAACATAGTATGTACAGGTGTGTTGGGGAGGGGAACATTGTATGTACAGGTGTGTTGGGGAAGGGAATAAGTATGTGCAGGTGTGTTGGGGAAGGGGAACATAGTATGTACAGGTATGTGGGGAAGGGGAAATATAGTATGTATAGGTGTGTTGGGGAGGGGAAATAGTATGTACAGGTGTGTTGGGAAGGGGAACATAGTATGTACAGGTGTGTTGGGGAAGGGGAACATAGTATGTATAGGTGTGTTGGGGAGGGAACATAGTATGTACAGGTGTGTTGGGAGGGGAAATAAGTATGTACAGGTGTGTTGGGAAGGGGAACATAGTATGTATAGGTGTGTTGGGGAGGGGAATAGTATGTACAGGTGTGTTGGGGAAGGGGAACATAGTATGTATAGGTGTATGTTGGGGAAGGGGGAACATTGTATGTGCAGGTGTGTTGGGGAGGGAACATTGTATGTAGCAGGTGTGTTGGGGAAGGGGAACATTGTATGTACAGGTGTGTTGGGGAAGGGGAACATTGTATGTACAGGTGTGTTGGGGAGGGGACATTGTATGTGCAGGTGTGTTGGGGAGGGGAACATTGTATGTACAGGTGTGTTGGGGAAGGGGAATGAAGTATGTGCAGGTGTGTTGGGGAAGGGGAATGAAGTATGTACAGGTGTGTTGGGGAGGGGAACATATGTATGTACAGGTGTGTTGGGGAAGGGGAACATGTATGTGCAGGTGTGTTGGGAGGGGAACATAGTATGTACAGGTGTGTTGGGGAGGGGAACATAGTATGTACAGGTGTGTTGGGAGGGGGAACATAGTATGTACAGGTGTGTTGGGAGGGGAACATAGTATGTACAGGTGTGTTGGGGAAGGGGAATGAAGTATGCAGGTGTGTTGGGGAAGGGAACATAGTATGTACAGGTGTGTTGGGAAGGGGAACATAGTATGTACAGGTGTGTTGGGGAGGGAACATTGTATGTATAGGTGTGTGTGGGGAAGGAACATAGTATGTACAGGTGTGTTAGGGGGAGGGGAACATTGTATGTACAGGTGTGTTGGGCAATGGGGATTGCTAATAAAGGCAAGCCAGGCTGCCCAGCGATCCCCTACCAGGAAGATGTGAATAGGAGGGGAAGAGGGTGGGGAGAGGATGGGAGGGGAATAGAGGGGGAGGGGCCTGGTGACATCACTAGGCAGGAAAGGGTAAAATGACAAGGTCAAGCCAAAGCCTCAGGGATATATTAGGCCAGGTCCCAGGCAGGACGGCCTCTTTCGATGGGAATTTTTATTCTGAGAACTCAGCACATTGTTGGCAAGTTAGCAGGTAAGGCACATGAGGCTTTTAGGCCATGCAGTGCATGTATGGCTAGCATTGTAGTTTGATTGCTTATGCTGTGTGTAGAGATGTGTAAGTAAAAAAATTAAGTAAAGGAAGGAGTTTTCATTGTTTTAGAGGCACAATGAGAAAATTACAAACGTATATGGAGTGGAATAGGAGCTTATTTTGTGGTACTAACTCGCTTCTTCTAGAGATGGGAGCAAGCGGAGCAAGGCCTGGTAGGTCAGAGGGGCCATCCGCTGTGCTGGTGTTTGGGTGGCAAAAGAAGGTTAAGAGGCAGGGAGAGTGGGACGCAGGGGGAGGTGCTACCCCAAGAAGGCAGGACTCGAATAGGTTTGTTTAAAAAAAAAAAAAAAATGCAGGCCAGGTTTTTTGTGGATCCTCATTGCAGGGCATTTTGATAGGAGATAAGTCTGCAAAAAAAGAAAAGAAAATAGGAAAGAGAAGCTAGCAAGAATCAGGTTTGCTCAACTGTTGAAGTAGTTAGTCATTGGGAGCACTGTTGGTAGGGCGTTAGAAGAACACTGAGATCAGGACAGAGATGACGGTTTGTTTGAGCACTGGATGGCAGCATTTCACCTTGTCACAGAGCGATGCATCAGGAGAATGTGAAGCACACCTCCCGCTTGTTGTTGGAAAGGGCGCTTCTATTTTGTGTGCTGTGTCTGGTTTTGCCCAAGCGGATGGGAGGCGAACACTGGAGGTTGGTGGTTTCCTCAATGCAGGCGAATGCTGTACGATGAAGCAGCATAATGGGCTGGTAGTGAATGCACTGGTATGGAGCATCTTCACAAGGAGGCAAGGGCAAAAGCAGAAAAGCTTCAAAAATGGGGACAGCAACCAGGGGGGTGGTGGAACCCACCCCCAATCTTCGGGGTACAAGCATGGTGCTGTGGTTTGTTTTTCTTTTTGAGAATCGGGCGGAGGCCTGGGCAACACGCAGGCAGTGAGGAGGCCCAGTTTTGGTCGGTCATGAGCCCCACAGCTGAAATGGGACAACGGACGCAGCTCACAAAAAAGTTTGTTTGTTTGGCGATGCGGGGAGATGCAGGGGGAAGGGGTATCAGCTGGGTGGCAGGAAGATACTGAGTTTTCTGCCTGGAGGGTGCAGGTGTGGCTCAAGGGCTAGTGAGGAGGCCAGGAGGCCACATGGCCTGGTGCAGCCTGAGGAGGCAGGGGTTTCTTCTTGTCCTATGAGGTACAGATTTGAAATGAAGGGAAAGTTTCTTTCGATTCTATTAGGCCGACCGAATGAATGGAGGCTTTGGGCTTGCTCTGCAGGAGCAGTGGAGCGAGTGGTTGGGACAAGTGGCACAGAGGGGCACAGCACCCACATCTTGGGGTGATCGGGGGCCAATTCCATATATATAAAAAAAAAAAGAAATGAAAAGCATAACAGGAGGTGGGGGCCCGGGCAGAAATTGTACAAAAAGGATGGAAGGGCTTCAAGGGCCTCCAGCCACCTCCGGTTTTGTGGATAGGGGGCTCAGTTTTTGGCAGGGGCTGGGAACATTGTAGCACAGACTGTGCGCTGACAGATCCGGGCAGGCCCAGGCATAGAGGGCTGGGCGTTGGGTGTGATGAATGCCCCAGAGCAAGAAGGGGCTGCAGCTGCGAAAGTGGCTGGATGAGCAGCTGGGGCCACAGGCAGTTGGGCATGGGAGAGGAATGGTACCACAGCTAGGGTAGAGATGGACATGTGGTCAAGGGGAAGGGGTGTATTCCTCCAGTGGCAGGGAGCCTCGAAGGAATCAGGTGCAACCAGGGCAAAATACATGGTTATGGCCCAGCAGGCATTTTCCTTGTGTTCTTTTTCTCTTAGGGTCAGCTCCACAAGGGGAGAGGAAACTATGGAGTGCAACAAGCTAGTGGGCAGGACCAGACAACCAGTGCAGTCCTCAGGGGGACTGGGGAGCGGAACTTCAAAAAAAAAAAGAGGGGGTCAGTCCTGTCTAAGTGAGTATACATGGCTGAACAAGTGTTTTCCCCTCCTGCACACAGTGACATAGGAAGCAAAATGGCACCTAAGCGAGCTCAACTGTCCAGTGAAAAATTGATGCAAGAGGCATCTAAACTGATGGGGCAGATGTCGGAGCTGGTAGCAGCGGCAAAGCAAAGGGAGGAAGAAGAGGAGGCCCTGAGAAAACGGAAAGCGTGAGAGGAGCATCCGGGCAGGGGAGCAGGAGGCAAGAGACCCAGACGGGAGGTGCCACAGCCCGTATCTATCCTGGCACCTCTGCCTTCACCAGGGCCAGATGAGGGGAGCCCGCATGGTGGTAAGAATGGCAGAGATCTCTCAGATGAAAATGAGCTGAAAGAGTATTTGGAAGGGCTAATAGGGGACATGGGTGATGCAGGGTTGGAAAAAATGGAACGGGTCATGCAGGCTTTAAAAGGCAAAGGGGCAGGGTCAAAAAAGGGAGGGGACCAAGGGGGCAACAAATAAATTGTATGAAGGGCCCCTGGGCTGCTCAGTTGGAGACCACGTCCTGGTGTCAGTCAAAGAAATGGTCTGGAAAAGGGTGTATGTGGACATCTTTGGGCTGGAGGACAAGGACACAGCCATGAAGTACGAGCAGAAGGAGTCAGTGGGGGAAGTCAGAAATGGTAGTGGCAGGCCACAGGGCAGAGGAGGCAAAATTCAAAGGAAAGACCATCGAAAACTGGCAAGGGAGTTTCATCATATACAGCATGCTGGTGCTGGAGAAGCAGCTGGAGCTCACCATTCCCCTGCTGACATACATGTCCATTATCAGTAGTAGTAGTAGTAGTAAAATGTTTTTATTCATAAAAAATGAATAAAGGATAATCTCGATTGAGCAAGGCTCATTTACAACGAGGTTCCAACATTAATATACAATAAAAAGGAAAATGTTACAACACATACAATACTAATTTTTCCATACATCACACAGATATATACATACATACATCTTAAGTTACACAATACAAATAATATATAATATCCTCCTAGGACATATAAATCCTTTATAAGTCACAACATTGCCTTTTTTGTTGAGAGCTGGTATGATACCACTGTTGAATCAGAGACCAATGATTGTTCACATCCAACATAAACAAAGATTTAGGAATTGCATTCCAACTCGTGGCTCCTCTATAGTACAAGGATTGTCATCCTATCTCTAAATTACAATTAGGCAATTCCAGACTAAGTGCTTTACAATTTCTCAAAGAAGCCAGTTTATCCCTATTTATCAAATTTTCTACCACATACTGTGGATATTTCCCCTGCAATCCTTTATAAATAAAGGCTAGCACATGTTCATTACTGCGTTCATAAAGTGTCAACCATTTCAATTGGTCATAAAGCACACAGCTATGTGTTAATCTAGGAACGCCCAATATAAATCTGGCCAAATTATTATAACTTACTTCCAACTTCCTTTATTCTCCCACAAGAATAAAATATATCCCCATAATCAATCGTTGGGATAACCATCGTATTTACCACTTTTTCCCTTACCTCCTTACTCATTAATGATCGAACCCTATAAAGAGCCCCTATTCTTTTGTTTAGGTCCTCTACTAATTTCTCAATATGTAAATTCCAACACAAAGAGTCATCTATCCAAAGACCCAAATATTTATACATATTTGTCTGCTGGATCGGAGCCCCCCCAAGGGTAACCAATCCCAAGGCCATGTCTCCCAATCATTCGCTTTTCCGATGTATCAACATGGACTGTGTCTTTTTCACATTCAGCGTCAACCCGCTGTCTTTTAAAAAAGTTTGCAGATTGTCAAAGGCTAACTGGAGCCTTTTTTGAATCACCTTAATGGACTCGTGTGAGGTGTAAATAACAGTATCATCAGCATAAAGGTGATACTTTATTTCTGAATCTGAAAAAGACAGTCCATTTATATACATATTGAACAACAAAGGCCCTAGGATGGAGCCCTGGGGGACCCCCGACCCAACAGGCAAAAAACCTGAATCCTGGCCCCCCAATGACACCTTTTGGCTCCTGTTCAACAAATATGATTCCAGCCATTTTCCCCTCAAACCTACCACCCCCATAGATGCAGCCCTGGACAGGAGGACACTGTGGTTCAAAGAATCAAAAGCCTTGGACAAGTCCACAAAAATGGCCCCCACTAGTGTCCTCCTGTCCAGGGCTACCTGCACATCCCCCACCACTTTAGCAAGTGCTGAGGTTGTACTATATGATTTCCGAAAGCCAGACTGAATGTCATTCATTAACCCAGTGGAATCCAAATGTTTCTTCAGTTGTACTACCACTAACCTTTCAAATACTTTAGATACATGAGACAAAAGAGAAATGGGTCTATAATTATTCATATCTATTCTACTTCCTCCCTTAAAGATAGGTATAACCTTAGACTGTTTCCAGGCCAGTGGATATTCACCTGTATTTAAAGATGTATTAAATAAATACGTTAAAGGATAAGCTATAATTGGAGCTGCATATTTTAATAATTTAGATGAAACATTGTCCAAACCACTAGCTTTGACATTATTTAACTTTAATAATTCATTTTTCACTAATTCCACTGTTATTTCTTCAAATACCAATAAATTATCAAGTCTTTTGACCTCTGAGTAGGCTTGCTTACTAACTCCAGAAGAGCAATAAGGTCTAGACAAACCTGGGGCTACCATCAAATTTGCATTCAATCTATCCAACACATTCTGTGATATTGGTGTCACTTGACCATCCACATTTAATGCTTTTATATCATCAAAACCATGACCCTTGACTAAAGTATTTATTGTTTTCCAAAAATCTTTAGGGTTTTTTAAATATTTGTATCCAAACAATGAGTGTAATGACATTGTTTTTTCCTCCGAACTTCTTTAACATATTTTTCCTTAACATTTTAAATCTATCCCAATCCTGTTTACTCCCCCTTTTTTTAGCCAAAAACCATGCCTTGTCCCTTAATAATTTTAACTTTCTAAGCTCTTTTGAGTACCATAACTTAGAATTTTGCTTCATAATTCTGGTTTTAATTGGGGCATGTTTATTACAAATTTTCATAAACTCTCCCAAAAAATAATTCCATAGGTCATCCACCGAAGGAATTAAATACATACGTTCCCAATCAATAGAACCCAGATCCAACATAAATTCAATATAGTCAAAGTCCCTAAAACTACACCAGCTAACTTTCCTTTTTTCTACTAATTTTGTAGAATAAGCCTTATTACAAAATACAAATTGATGGTCTGATATTGCATCTGGTAGAACCCCACTATCAATAATATTATCAACAACATTAGTGAAATCAAATCCAGAATTGAAGAATTAGAAACTGATACCATATTAATTCTTGTAGATTCTTTAATTAACTGAGTTAAACCCAAATTATTCTGCAAATCAATCAAAGGATGTGATTCATTTATATTTTGCCAATTGAAGTTAAAATCAGCTGCCATCACTATTTCATGGCTATCTTTGTAATTGAACAACCGATCCTGTAAACAATTAACAACCTGGACTTTTATCTTAGGGGGACAATATATCCCTACAATCAACATTTTCTTTAAATAGGGCATTTTTAGCTCTAAAGCCAATACCTCCAACTCCCCCATATCTATTTTCACTTCCAATTTGGTCAAAATTAAATTAGATTTCCCATAAACCAAAAATCCCCCCCCTTTTTTGTTCCTATCATTTTGCCATATATTATATCCTTGTATATTTAAGTGGCTATCCTCTATTTTATGATTTAACCAGGTTTCAGAAATTATCACAATCTCAGGGTCATGATCAAGCACCCACGGGCCAATCAAGTCCATTCTTTAATCATACTCCTCGCATTTAAATGTATTAGTCCCAAATCTTGTTTAATATAAGAAGCATCATTTTGATTAACAGTCAAATCTTTCATTACCATTTCCCCAAAGTCCTGATTCATAGTATGTAAGGAGGCTTGTTGTAAATCCAGGGGTCCTGGGTTTGGATGTATATCTCCAAACAGCATTAACCACATTATTAAGAGTGACTTACTAATTCTAGTAAAATTACTTTTATAATAAGTCCCCCTCAAAGTTTTAATTAACCAACTTATCATATTTAGTTTTGTTATCCTTTCAGGGTTTACACTACTCAGAAAATAATACACCTTATATAGGGCACTATTAAAGCTATTTGACCATAAGTGCACCCCAACAATAATGTGTCTAGCTACATGAATTTTACTGTCACTCAATGTGTTTGATCTATACATAGCATGTTCCTGCAGGGCTTTATATCCCTCCCAATCATAACCTCCATCTCCCAAAACCCAAGAACCCCAACCCATCAATACAACACTAAATATAAACAATCTAAAAAACATTTTCCTTGTATATAACATTTTACCCTAATTAAAACACCATCAAAAACTTACCACAGGTTCATACAATTTAAACCCAAAATAACTGCTTTACCTATCGTTATATACCAGCCCCTTCCTTCTAACCGACTATCACTTTTTCTGTGCAGGAGTGGCGCTTGCGCCACTCACGTCACTCTCGCCACGGCGCTACGCCTTGCAGAGTGGGGGCTTTTAATCTGGACAGTTGCCCCGGCCCCCCAGCTGCTAGCAATCGTGATAGTGCGCCGCCGCACCACCTCAGCAAAACAGTACTTACAATATAGCAGCAGATGTAATGATAAGCACAATGAATGGCAGAGCAGTTCTTACAGGCAGCAGTTTTAAAGCAGCAGTCCTTTTCACAGCTCAGACGTCCCCCAACAGCAATCACAGCTCCTTATGGATGCCCTCCTCGGGGACATGAACAAGGCAAAAGTCGGGTATGGGTGGCTCAAATATGATGAGGCATTCTGGAAGAGAATGGCAGCTAAAGGGGATTTGAGGTGGGACTGTACCCACTTGGAATTATGGGTAAGGACGCTATCCGGGGAAGGGAGTGGAATCGGAGAGCGACTAAGGAAGTCCAAGGCCACCACACCAGTCAGGGCATGTTGGGGCTACAAGAAGGCCACATGCACATGGGGCAATTGTAAGTTTTAGCACGTCTGTTTCAAGTGCAGGGGGCTGCAACTGCCACCAAGGGATGGACAGAGGGGGACAGCACGGGGGCAATACCATGATCAGTCCTTTTGGGGTGCATGGGGTGCAGGGCAGGGGCTGGGGCAGGCAGCAAGGGCAACACTACACTCCCAGGGGATGGCGCTAGAGAGGGACACAAGGAGGGGCAATGAGGTTTTGTACTGACGTGCACACCCATCTCCCTGGCAGTAGTGGAGGAGTGGACCACAGACTACCCGAATAGGGCAGCAGTGGAACTGCTCAGGGCAGGGTTCAAGGGGGGATTCCCATAGGGTTTTAGAGGGGGAAGAACTAGGATGTGGGCCAAAAATCTAGGGTCAGTAAAGGGAAAAGAGGAAATAGTGGGGTCCAAGATTGAGAAGGAAATAAGGGCGGGCAGAGTGGAGAGCTCCACCCTGTGAGCATTTCCAGGTGTCCCCACGGGGATTGTCCCCAAGAAAACAGCAGGGGAATTCCGCTTGATACACTATTTATCCTACCCTGAGGGCTCCTTGGTAAATGAGGGCATACCCGAACACCTTAGGGTAGTGTCTTACGCCTCACTGGAGCAGGCAGTAGGATTGATCAGGGCAATTGAGGGGTCATGACTGGTCAGGACAGACATAGAAGTGGAATTTCAGTTTTTACCAGTCCAGCCCGAGGATTGGAACCTTTTGGGTTTTCAGTTTAAAGGGGGCATGTATTTTGACAAGGCCATGCCTATGTGGTGCTCGGTAGCATGTTCCACTTTTGAAACATTCAGCACCTGGATACAATGGGTAATTGGGGCCCAATATGGGCACAGGAGGGTGGTACACTACCTGGATGATTTCCTCCTTATCGGGGAATCCAGGTCCAAGGCACAGGGGATGTTAAGGAATTTTGAGGGAATGTGCCGACAGGTGGGGATACCGTTGGCAAGGAGTAAGACAGAGGGCCCCACCCACAAGCTGGAATTTCTGGGCATAAAAGTGGACACAGAAAAGGGATGCTTTCAGCTGCCCAGGGGCAAGGTGGTGCACCTTAGGGGCCTGCTCACCCCGGTGAAGGGGAGGTGGAGGGTGCCACTGGTACAGATGCAGCAACTGCTGGGGCACCTTAATTTTGCCTGCAAGGCCATCAGCCCTGGCAGGGGTTTCACAAGAAGGGTGGGGAGGACAACGGGGAAGGCCCAGCTACCACACCATTGGGTAGATGTGTCGAGAGGTGTACAGGAGGATTTTCAGGTATGGGAGGAGTTTCTCAACAGCTACAATGGGGTGACATTCTTTCAGGAGGAATGGCAAAGAAGCGTGGATCTGGAGCTATTCACAGACGTGTCAGGGGCCCTGGGAATGGGGGCATATTTTCAAGGGGATTGGATGTCAGAGCCATGGCCAGCATCATGGGGTGAAAGGGGGTGGTTGAAAGATATCACTTTCTTGGAGATTTTCCCGATATGGGTGGCTCTGGAGGTATGGGGGCATAGGATTCAGAGTAAGCACATTTTGTTTTGGTGCAATAATAAAGGGGTAATAGAAGTTATTAATAGACAAGGGGGAAGACAGAGATGGTGAGGTGGCTGCTCAGATGACTGGTCCTGTTGGGACTATGGTTGAACATATCTTTCAAAGCGCAGCATATTGAGGGGTTGAAGAATGAGATGTCTGACAGTCTTTCCTGCTTACAGCTCAACAGGTTTCTGGAGCTGATGCCTCAGGTGCACCACACAGGACCAGGATACCCAACCAGATGTGGGAAGCTGAAGGGTCACGGCAGGGCACTGTATCAGGGGGCCTGGGCAACCAACACATTGAGGGCGTATGAGGCAGGATGGGCAATGTTTCAAGAATTCAGAAGGAAGCATGGTTGGGACGGAGCCAAACCAGCCCTGGAAAAACAGGTAAAGAGGTCTGTGGTAGAAATGTGGGAGGAAGGGATGGCCCACACCATGATGGTGGTGCACTTGGCTGGCATCAGTTGGGTATGCCAGGACAAAGGATGGCCTGATGTAGGGACCGACAGGACAATAAAGCACATGGTGACAGGTTGGCCAGGGTGGATGGGAGACAACCCATACGGGGTGATTTGCTGGTATGGGTCTTAGGGGCCACCCAGAAAGTATGCACATCAGCACAGGAAGGGGTGCTGTTCTGGGCAGTGTTTGCAGTCATGGCAGCAGGCGCATTCTGAGTGGGGGAGGTGGTGGCCCCAAAAAAGGTGGCTGCCGGGCAGGCGTTACAGCATGAGGAGGTCAGGTGGGGGCAGGACAAGGTGATCATCACCTTGGCCATGTCCAAAATGGATCGGGGGAGACCCAAGTGTTGCTGGTAAGATCCCAATTGGCCAACTGTGCTGTGGGTGCACTTGAGGAATATAGGAGGTTTTGGGGGGAGGGCTGGAGGGTGCTGTTCTGACATGAGGATGGTTCCCCGGTCACAGGGTTTCAGGTAGGGACAGTCCTCAAGAAGGTGCTAGCATTCCTGGGGGAGGACCCCAACAAGTCTGGCCCACATTCATTTTGGATTGGGGCAGCCATGGAGGCAGCAGAAAAGGGAGCTGCAGTGGTGGACATACAAAAGGTGGGATGCTGGAGATCCAGCAGCTACAAGAGGTACGTGAAAAAATAACAACAGCAACTCACACTGTTTATTTTGTTTCCATGGCAGGTTCCAAGAGAAAGATCTGGATAGTGGGGCATTCCTTCATATATTGAGCTGAAAGGTTTGTGGTTGCCACCTCCAGAGGAGCAGAGCTGAGATACAACACAGAGCACACCAGGGTGCTATGGAAAGGCATTAGGGGGATGAAATGGGCACAGTTAATGCCTTTGATGGAAGAGTTAAAATTGCAGTGGGGCACCCTGGATTGCATCATTATACACCTGGGGGGCAACGACATAGGAAGCCTGCCATGGGGGGCATTAGGGCAGAACATTAAGGGAGACTTAGAAAAGTTAAGAGGGTGGTGGCCGAGGGTGATAATCGGCTGGTCCAAAATCACTTCCCGGAGGGTATGGAGGGGGGTGAGGGACGTCAGGCAGATTGAAAAAGTTAGGAAGTGTTTAAACAGGAGGGTGGTCAAGGGGATAACAGAGATAGGGGGAGTGCAGCTGCAGCACAGAGACATCTCTTTTGACCAGCCTACAGTGTACAGGTCAGATGGTGTCCACCTGTTGGTGTTTGGTATGTGTCTGTTCCTACGGCCTATTGGGGAGCTAGTGACCCAAATAGCCAAAAAAAGGACATAGATACTAGCCTGCAAGGGGGGAGCCCCTCTGTCCATTGCAAACTGGAAGAGGGGCAGTGGAAGAAAGAAAAGGAGGGAGCTGTGGGGAGGAAAGGGGGTAGGCGTTGTAGGATACATGGGCTGGGGACAAAGAACCCAGACGTGGTGGCAAAAGCAGGGAGGGGGATAGGTCCAGATGCTGGATTCAGAAGTGTCTGGGTTTAGAGAGCGAAACCCCGGATAAGGGGAACCGGCCTGGTTCTGGTGTGGAAGAGGGGCCAGACTCACAGTGTCTGGGCCCTGAAAGCAGGATGGAAGAAACAACCAGAAGAAGGACAGCGGCCAGAACCAGAAAATTGGAAATAAAATTTGGATGTAAATTTGAATTGTGAATTCTAAAGTATATATAAAGTCGTAACTATAGCCTTTGTGCTATGAATAAATTTGCCAACGAGCAACCAACAAGTAAAAACGGTGTGGCGTCCATCATTCCTTAGGGGGGATTCAGGGGACAATGGGGATTGCCAATAAATGGCAAGCCAGGTTGTCCAGTGATCCTCCACCAGAAGATAATGAATAGGAGGGGTGGAAGGGAGGGGGAGGAATGAGGGGAGGTGCCTGGTGACATCACCAGGCAGGAAAAAGTAAAATGACAAGGTCAAGTCAGAGCCTCAGGGATTGGCTGAGGGGTGGAGGCCAAAGGGGTCCAGGCAGGACGGCCTCTTTGCTGAAATTTTTCCCACCTCCCACCCTTACTAAAGAAGGCATTGGGGGCTGGTGGTGGCATAAAGGAAGAAGATGGAGAGCAGGCTGAGTGCCCTAGGTGCCCTGGGCATAGGGCATAGGGCCAGGTGTGACTATTACTGTGGGGATGCAGCAGAGGGCCATGTGGCTAGGAATAATACCCCTGGTGGGAAGGGGCATGTATGCCCACAAGGAAGAAGAAAGAAAAAGGGGTGAGCAAGGGGGGAGGAAGAGGAGAGGGGTGGTAGGATACATGGGCTGGGGACAAAGAACCCAGATGTGGTGGTAAAAGTGGGGAGGGGGATAGGTCCAGGCGCCAGATTCAGAAGTGTCTGGGTTTGGAGGCTGAAAGCCTGAGTAAGAGGAACCGGCCTTGTTCTGGTGTGGAAGAGGGGGCCAGATTCACAGTGTCCGGGCCCTGAAAGCAAGATAGAAAAAATGACCAGAAGGAGGACAGAGTCGGGAACCAGAAAATTGGAAATAAAATTTGGATGTAAATTTGAATTGTGAATTCTAAAGTCTATGAGTTGTAAACATAGTCTTTGTGCCATGAATAGATCTGCCAATGAGCGATCATCAAGTAAAAATGGCGTCCATCATTCCTTGGGGGGGTTCAGGGGACGGGGGGACACAGTGGCCCAGATATTCAGAGCAGTTGGGCATGGTGCGACTGAGTTGTGCCAGCGCAAGTGTGGTATTGTGCCAAGGAGCCATATTCAGTGTGAGCCAGTATGCAGCGCAAAATCCATTGCGCCAGTGTGTAACTATGATGAATGCATGCACAAGAGCAGGAGGTGTGCCCATGAACATCCAGCGCAGTGGCATATTCAACCATGAAGCCATGGCGCAAGTGTGGAGCAAATCGATGTTGCTCTGAGCAGACTAGCTCCTATAAATACAGGGCACAAACACACAGACAGCACTTGCGCCTGGGGAGTGAGTGAGAGGGAGTGAGCGAGAGAGAGAGAGACACAGACAGACAGACAGACAGACCAAAGCTCACACATAGAGGGAGATGGACAAAAGTGGTGTTGGAGTGAGAGAGATACTCACACACACAGAGAAGCAGTGCACCAGGGTGGCACACAGCCAGCAGCCAGCAGCCAACCGCCCAGGGGACACTGAACAGCAAAGGCCAAGGACAGTGCACCCTTCATGATGGAGACCATAATCAGGGGTGTGAGGGGACAGGAGGAACAGTGACATGGCTGAGGAAGGGCCCGTCAGCAGTATGCCCGACACAGGTGGTAGGGTGCCTGCATCACCTTTGAGAACTACAGTGACACCAAGATCGTGGGCCGGTACTGCCTGAATAGAGCTATTCTGAGGCAGCTCTGTGAGTTGTGCAGTGAGGAGATGCAGGCACCCACCATGCCATGTCTTTGGAGATGAAGGTGACTGCTGTCATGTGCCTGCTCACCACGGACACCTTCCAGAGACCAAAAGGGGACACCACAGGCATCACCCAGTCAGCCATATCCTGCCTCCTCACACAGTTCCTCAATGACATGTTGCCATATGCTTTGGAATTTATCCATTACCCCAGCACACAAGTGGAGTGTACAGCAACCATGCAGGACTTTCACAGGGTAGCACATATGCCTGGAGTGATTGGAGCCATTGACTGCACCCATATGACCATACGCATGCCACCTGGCCTTGAGGGCATGACATACATCAATTGGAAGGGGAGCATGAGTGTCAACTGCCAGGTGGTGTGCTATGCCATGGGTGCATCACCAATGTCTGTGCCACGCACCTTGGGAGTACACATGATGCGTTCATCTGGCACAGCTCTTCACTGTGCCACAGGTTTGAACATGGGGACATCCCCACAGGCCACCTAGTGGGTGAGTATGGCTTGGGCAAGGGGTGATGGGCAGACCAAACCTGGGGATGGGGGTGGGCAGGGTGTGCATGGTGGTGTGGGCACCAGAGACAGGCAAAGGTTGCAGCAGAGAATAGCAGAGGGCTAACCATGTCAATCTCCACACAGGTGACAGTGCATACCCACTGAGGCCTGGCTGCTCATCCCCTACCGGTGTCTGTCATCCCCAGCAGTGGAACGGTACAATGAGGGACACACCAACATGCGCAACATCATCAAGCGTGTCTCTGGCATTCTGAAAGCTCAGTTCTGTTGTCTAGACAGGTCAGGTGGTGCCCTACAGTACCGGCCCTCGAAAGCCTGTGGCCTATTCCTTGCCTGCTGCATACTGCACAATATGGCCATTGAGTGTGGGATAGCTGTCGAGGCTAATGAGGGTAACAGTAGTGGGGACAATAGAGTCAGTGGGCCAGAGGGGGGTGGACAGCCACCCCCTGGGTGGAGGGAACCCCGGCTACTCCAGCAGGTGCGACACCACTGGGACACCATTGCACAGGAGCACTATGGAACACACAGGTAGGTGGTGCAGTACACATGCATGGGCCACATAAACCGGTTACGGCACACATGCAGGGGCATGCATGGCAATGGGCATGCACACACAGAGGTGGGAGGCACGTGTAGGGGAGTCAGTGGCACACAACCACACACACGCACCCACACACCCAGGCATTGGTATGTGGCATGGATCAGATGCACTACACCAGTGCACAGGTGCAATCGGTGCTAGCCTGCCCTCATCATGCCCCACACCACATGGTCCAGTGGCTGGGCAGGCATGCACACAGGCCGCGTGCGATGCGACACACAGGTGCAACACCAGTGGAAGGCATGTACACACCACCCATGTGCGCACAGGGCAGCAGCAGCAGACAGGGGTCAGGTTGGCCCACACATCAGGACTGCTGCAAGGAACCATGGCCAACACGGCCATGGGGGCAGCTGCACCAGGGCCGGTCAGAAGCCACAGGTTGGGCATCAGCCATGGGGGGTTTGCAGCCCCCCGGGGTGGAACCATGGGATCATGACTGTGTCCATGCGGGGGTGTGCAGGCACCCAAACAGGCCAGCCCAGGTGCACCTGGGATGCCTACATCAGAGTCCGGTGTTGACTGTGATGGGGTCACCTGATGCTGGGTTCATGGGGTGGATAGCACACTGTGGGGGGTCACCTTTGCATGGCCATGCCCTGTGGCAGCCAGCAACGCAAAGCCATCCATTATCACAGTGGCAATGTGATCCAAGGAAGCAGTCATGGCCTCCTGCATGTGCTGCATCCCCACCAAGATCTGCGTAGTGCCCCTCTCCTGCTGCTTAGCTAACTGGTGCACCTCCGCACACAGTGCATGCACCCCAGTGGCAAGCAGCACCTGTTGCTGAATGGACACCCACAGCAGATGTGTATGCTCAGCCAGCGGGTTGGCATCCTGGGGCTCCCGGGTGGGACGCTGATCCTCTTGTGGTGACCGGCCATGCTGCACAGTGGGGTCTACAGGGGGAATGGGCACAGCAGGTGCACCAGCAGTGGGCCCTGTGCCTAGCTGTCAGGTGGCACCCGTAGCCCGCTGCTGTCACCCATCTGGCCACTGCGTGCCACCCAGTGCCTGCACAGCCACATCACCACCACCACAGGGCACAGCCGGGGTAGTGCACATCACTGCACTAGCAGTGGTGGTAGGCAGCTGTTCCGCCACTGGCAGAGCACTGGACATGCTGCTTGTGTCAATGGCCAGCAGAGACTTCTCACCCACAATGTTGCCCATGCTGTCCAGGATAAGTGTGATGTCATCATCAGGGTCAGATCCACCCAATCTTTTCTCTGCGCAGAGGACACCAAAGCTGGCATCCTGCAGGAACACATCCAGGGCCTTGTCTGACCCCAGGTCCAGGACATCTGCCTGCACTGTGGTTGTGAGCTGCAGCCTATTGGGCCCCTGGATGCCTATGGAGGTGGCTGGCTGGTCCTCCGGAGCCATACCAGCGTCCACAGCTGCTGCCACTGTCGACGCCCCATCATCTGCATGGAGGCATTCTGGTGCTGCAAGAGAAAGAAAGGCATGTCAGTGATGCAGTGCCCACATGTGCCCCCCCAACACTGCTGCTGCATATGTCCTGCAGTATGGCATCTGCATGGGTGCACACACATGCACATAACATGCATGCCAGCCTCATGCATGCCAGCATGCCTGTGTATGCACCCTCCATGCCACTGGCTGTGCTTGGCTGACAGACTTACCATGCAGTGATGGGATGCCACCATCTGGAATCCTCCTCCAGACGTACCTTCCACTGTAGTACAGCGTGTGGTGGCTGCCACCAACTCCTCCTGCGGTGTCGGTGTGGGTGCATCCACAGGCCCTCCTCCGGTGGTGGTACGGGATGCCTGGATGGCTGCCACCTTCTCCTTTATCCACTGCTTGTCCGTTCCCACCTTCTCCTGGCTCTCCTGCACTGATCACTGGTGGCTGCATGCTGGTTGACATAGGCTGCCACTTTCTCCCATGCACCAGCCCTGGCCTGTGGTGTGCCCGTGGCACCACTCAACAGGGGATCCCTGTCCAGGTAGGCTCAAACACTGCATCAGTCTTGGCCTTTGTGCAGTTGGGTCTGCGCTTCCTTGCAGGCCCTAGCTCCTCACCCTCCTCACCCTTCTCATGTGCCGACATGTTGCTGCCTGTGGACATGGACAGCACAGTGTGACAGTGGCAGCATCTCCCCAGTCCCTTACACCATGCAGTGCTGTTGGCCCCCAGTGAGCTGCAGCGGCATGCACAACTTACTTATCAAGGTTGCAATACCGGTCCTTTGCCTGTGTTGTTCCGTGGCACTTTTATGGTGCAACACATGCAAATGAGGTTGGGTGCAACAGTAATGACATGCTAATGCACCCAGTGTGCCACGCATTGGCTGATGAGCTCATTTACATGTGGTGCCTGAACATCACGATATTGGGCCGAAGCAAGTTGTGATGGTGCAATGCACACGCATGCGCAGTGTGCAGGCCCGCAGTGTGCATGCATGTCATGGCATCCTGGTGGAAATCACACACTGTGCACAGACAGTGCAATACAGTGGCACTGCGCATGTTGTGCATGGGTGAGCTACACACATGGCTG
Source organism: Neoceratodus forsteri (assembly GCA_016271365.2). Lineage (NCBI taxonomy): Eukaryota > Metazoa > Chordata > Ceratodontiformes > Ceratodontidae > Neoceratodus > Neoceratodus forsteri. Next base: position 33,945,985 of record JADMNL010000033.1, read on the forward strand.
CACATTGGGTGCCATGACCTATCACGCACGTGCACAGTGCCGGTCAAGCCCTGACCCCTGGGTCAGACCTCTGACCATATGATCCCACATAACCATGCCCATTCCATGCATCTCCAGCACTGCACAATGTGTGTGCACTGCGTATGCTCCCATGCATCACACAGCGGGCGCATGGTGTGGACACGTGCACCTCCAGTCGCCATTTTTGCCACCAAATGCAGTTTGTTAAACATGGTGCAGGCACAAAGAAGGAGGGCCCAGAACTGGTCACCTATTGAGGTGGCCAACTAGGTGTCTTGAGTGGAGCCCCACGCCCACAACTATTTGGGCAGGTGCCCCTGCAGTGGGCCGGGGCACCATGTGGCAGGACATCACCAGAAGCCTGGAGCACAGGACAGGGGTGCCTAGGACTGGGGAGCAGTGTCTCCACCATTATGGGGAACTCATGTGGTGGGACCCAGAGTGCTTAAGAAGGCTACAGGCACGCACCAGGTGAGGAGCCATGCCACAGCCAGGTAAGTCATCCCATGTTGCATGTCTGCCCTGGTGCTGTACTGGGGTGTTGGTTTGGCTGCCTGCCATGCCATGCAGAGGGAGTGTATACACTATCAGTGTCAGCATTGTGGGGTGGAATTGCCAGCTTACACTTTTGTTGCGATGCAGCCGTGCAGCTGTGAGGGATGTGTCGGGCAGGGGCAAATCCTGTGCACAGGGGTGGTGGTAGGGGGCAGCTGCTGTGGTCGTTTCCTGATGTTCACCTGTCTTCCTTCCATTCCCAGGACCTGAGGACTGTTGGAGGGGCCCAGGCTGCTGCAGCAGTGCAGCAGGCCTCAGCAGGACAAGCTGGAGTGGGACCAACACCAGCAGGGCCACAGAGGGCAGGTAGGCACTGTCATGGTCCATCGCACTGTGCATGGGAGGTGGCAGGGGGAGTGGGTGCAGGCATGGCCACCTGTACCATGTGCTGTGGCAGCTGTGTGTCATACTGTGCATGGTACATGCCACTGTGGCGTGTCCACTGGGCACATATGCCAGCTGTCAGTTGGGTGGGCCTGTGCCCGGCTGCCACTGTTGTTGCTGTGGTGCTGCTGTTGCACTGTGCCATGTGACTGTCATTGTGCAATCATGTGGCCATTATGCAGCAGGGACCACCTCTGTGAAATGTCGTGGTGCACCGAGTTGCTGGCTGGTATTGGCCCAACGCCTGTGGGTGGCCGTTACGGGCCCTCCAGGGGTGTGTGTTCCCACTTCCCATTTCGCACAGTGGGTGGGCATGGTTCCTTGGGACATTGCACTGATCACCTGTCCTGTCCCTTGATATAGGTGTCCAGCAGCAAAGACCACCTCGCTCAATGCTATCAAGACTGCTGCGCCAAACCCTGCTGGTGGGCTCCATGACACTGGAGGTGGTCGTCCAGTTCAAGTGGCTGCTGATGGTGGAGCTGCGGCAGCGTACCAGGGTGGCTGGATGGCACTGCCATTAGTTCAGCCCCTATTTACCCTGCTGTACCTCCCCCTTCAGTCCCCCCTCCCACTGTACAGTCTCTGTTCCCTGTCCCCTTCCCTCACCTTACCTACCCTTTCCCAGCCCCTGGTTCTTGTAAATAGTTCCTTGAAATATATATTTTCTGACATACCTGCCTGTGTCTGTGTCTGCTTTGCAGGTGGCATGAGGAGCCATGCTGCAGTTACCCAGTGTCTGTTCATGTGGTGTGCATGTGAAGGGGCACATATTGTGCTTCCGTGGTTCAGTGCTGTGTGTTGTGGTGTGTCCCACTGTGGTGGTGTCCATCCCCTGGGTCAGTGGTTATGCCTTGGGGTGCCCTTGGTCCGGCTGTTGGGGTATGTGGCAGTTGCGTGTGTGGTGGTGGCACACAGCCATGGTCCTTGGTCAGGTGCCATCTGCACACTATGTTGAGGCCCTTGCTTGGCATTGTGTGGCCCTGTGCAGCCTGTCCCATGTAGTCTGCCATGCTACCTGCCACCTGGCACAGTCCATGCCTACTGTTTGGGCTTCCTGTGGGCCTGTGTGTGCTTGGCTGCATGGTCCTGGGTGTGGCCTGCTGTGGTCTGGGTGGGGGGGGCCCTCCACTGGCACCTCCTGTTGCCTGCTTTCTCTGCCACTGTTGTGTTCTGGGATCAGGTGCCTATGGGTGCCTGCTGGTGGCGGCCTCCTCTGGCCTGTCACTGTGCTTCCCTGGCTCTGTCCCTGGGTCTGTACTCTGTGCCATGCCCCCCTCTGTTGCTCTTCTGCTTTGCTCCCACAGTTGTGCTCGAGCATCTCTTTTTGCACGATGGTGCAGCTCTGTTTGCGCCATGGTGCAGCTCTGCCATATTCAGCTGGGTTGCGCTGGCAAATGTTCGGCCTGGACAACCTCTGAATATCGCTCTTGTTGCACCATGGTGCATTGGATTTGTTCCAGGCTTTGGCACATTTCTGAATATCTGGGCCAGTATGTACAGTACACTGAGTACTGGTAGTTTTCCCTTGGAAAACTGCTGTGACTGCACTGTGATTGCACAGTTTGAGTCACTCCTCTGCCCTACAGTGATGTCATCAGAAGCCAGCAGCTGAACAGCAAAGGCAAGTGCAGCAGGGCTAAAGCAGGGCTCCAAAACAAATCCAAACCATGGAAGGCAGAGTAAATCTTGTCCAAAAATAACAAATGCACACACCCTTTCAGGTCTAGTACTGCATATAATGACTACAATATGTAACATTTTAGACCATCATGGAAGGTGCTTTTTAAGTTCTGAGCTTTATGCCTTGCAAGTGTACTGAAGGAGACACAAAAGTCCAAGCACTATTTTGACACCCCCTGAATAAGACCCAGGTGGTCCAAGTTAGGCTTCAGTGTGCCTCTTGTTTTTGTCCAAACAACGATCAGCTGTGGTGTGACACTGTACTTTGCTGATGCAGGCATCACTGCTCACTGTTTGCCAAGTTCAGCAATGTACTTACTGTGTTTAAAGCAAAAACAACTCTAATTTATACAACAGTAGAGGGGATTCAGTACTGAAGGATGGTACTGGCTCACCTCAAGCACTCTATGGCCAGCTTTTCTCAGTCTTGGTGGCCATATCTGTCACTGAATACTTATGCAGTAATAGATTTGGACTGGAATGACAGTATCAAGAGGACCAGGGAGCCATCCTTGGCTCCCATACCACTCCAGTCCAGCTTGAGTTTTGTTTAAGTTTATTTTTCGGGGATGGAGTTATGGCTGGGGAAGGGTTGGTGCCTGATCCAACTGATCCAGCTGAGCCCTGCGGTGTACATCTGAATGATTAGAAGTCGCCTTCAGGAGCAGGGGGGATAAGTGACTTTGAAACTCTTTTTCAGATTGATTTCTACTATTGAAATGAAGGCTATGGAGTTATAGTTTGGGAATGGGGTGTAGCAGAGCAATCGGCTGAGAGCCAATGTTGCAAGGCAGCAGGGCCAAGTGAATGAACAGCCACTGCATAGCAAATGTTCAGTGACTACTGTACAGTACAGTACTTACTTGCTATAAAGAGCAATATGGGAGTGATAACACATCTTTGTATAGCTCTCTGTTCCTTATATTGAGGGGCGCTATTATCCAGTACAGTACTGTTTGCCATTGGTCCAGGTATTATCTGCCAACACTGTCAGCACACCTGTTGCCCACTTCAAAACCATCCTTTCTGCTTCCATGACTCACAGCCTGTACTTGTACCACAAATGCTGTACAGTAATCACTGAACATTTGCCATGCTGTGCCAGTTCATTCACTTGGCCCCATTCCCTCACAACATTGCCTCTCAGCTGATTGGTCCACCACAGCCCCTTCCCAAACCATACTCCATATCCTTTATTACGACCAAGGCCCATAGAATTCTGCAGCCACAGAAATTTGCGCAGAACTTGCAATCTACCGCAGAACTTCTGCGGTGCTGCAGAATTCACTCTTCTTGTTGATTTTTTATTAATATTTCTGTTTTTCCATAGAATCTGGTTCGCTTCCCCTCTTTTTATATCCTAAACCCCCTATATGCTCAGAATGTGATGTTATCATTGCTATAACATCATACATTATCTAATGAAATGGCTGCAATCTGCAACAGAAATGAACAGTCACTTATCTACCACAGCTCCCACTGCCAGAGACGGTGGCACTGCACATCATGCATGGCGATATTTGCTCAACATGTGCTACAGCCCAATACAGTTTCCAGTCTTAAATTATTGCACTAGGGCCAACTTAAACAAAACCTTGTCAATAGCACATACCTGTTAAGTCCATACCTCACTTTGTACAAACCTATTTGTGCATTTAAGGTATAGAGATGCCATCTGAAATGAATAACTGGTAAAATTAATTTAACTGTCATTTTTAAGAAAAATAAACTAATTATGCCTAGAAAAGTGGAATATAATAATGTGTAGACCTGTTGAAAGAATAGACCTGTTGAATAAATAATTGCACTGTACGTATTTTTGCCAGGATTATTGATTACATATTGTCATTGGTTGATAGAATCACCTAAAAGTTATGGAGAAATGCTGTGTGCAGGGACAGCTGTTGGGCCAGAGGGTAGGATGTTGTGTTTCCGTGCCGGCAACTCTGGTTCAGAGATTAGCTCTGGGAGCTGGCCGGGCAGCACAAGGATTGGTGGAACACATCACTGCTCAGAGCCTGGGAAGGTATGGTGCAGTTGTCTGTCACATGGTGGACACATTGTGCTGGTCCGGAGAGCTCTATCTCACCATCGGTTCACATGCATGTCATGGCCTGATGGTGTTACACAGTGTGTCAGGAAAAGCAGGTTGACATCAAAAATTAGTTTTGCAATAACTCCTCTATTCCATTTCTAATGGGACCTGTATGAATGAGGATGCAAGTTCATGGAAATTAAATACACACACACACACACACACACATTTGTATGTATGTTACAGATTGCATATAAATATATAAGTGATACACAGTGGGAACCTCATGAGTGGTGTAGAAAGCTCATACAAATATATAAGCGATAGACAGTGGAAACCTCATTAGTGGGATAGATAGCATACATATAAAAATACCTTATTTATCACATAAAATTCCCTCTGCATATGTCATTTATTTAACAGGCTAGGACCTTAAGGGAGAGACATTTGTTTTGCCTTTTTAGGCATAAAATTATTTTTATAATTCTGTTGTTTTTTGAACTAGTGTTACTGTGTGTTCCACCATCCTGATTGCTATAAAAACTGCCATGAAAGTGAAGTCAGGATGACAAGCTGTCACTGTGATGTGATAGTTTGTTAGTGCTGCAAAACTTCCGAAGAAATTACAAACCACTGCCGCAGAAGTTCTTCGACAAATGGTAGTCTTGCCACAGAACTTGGTCCCACTGTGCCGAAGAAAAGTAGGGGCCCTGATTACAACCAAATCTGTTAAAATTGCCAGATTACATGGTTTACATGATTCAGATATTACTACTTAAGATAGTAGCAGAAGCTTCTGTTGCATCAAGCATAATATAAACATGGCTAAAAATAAATATAAGACTCCCTAAACTTATTTTCTTTAGACATGATGTTTATATTACACTGTCTAAATTTTCATATTAGACTAGAGTCCTCGCATTTTACTATTTTGCAAATATTTGTTTTTAGCAGGTTAAGGTTTACACGCAATGCAATCGAAGATTCTGTTGCTATCTTGGTAATATCTGTAGCATTCAAATCTTGAAAACTGGCAGTTGTATCGGGTTTATTTGCAACACATGCACTTTATGTAAATTCTGTACCCTTCCAGCAATAGGAGTTTCTGTTGCTGGCTCCAGCCTTCATATTTTAGAGCTGATCAATGTCAGGTAAGCTGCTCATACTAGCACTTATTATGGACCGGGGCCATTTCAGTATGTGTCTGATTACATGTCAGCTCCATCCACCTTTGTATTTTGCAGGTTTCCATTTGATGCAATGTGAGCTTCTTTTGGCGGGTTAAGCCACAATGCATAAAAGCCAATTAGCATCAGTATAATGGTTTACTCCTGCATTACTGATGTGTAGATCCATGTCATCTCTGTAAATTGTGGATTTTTAACATGTCTGTTTTGTCTCTGATATTTGCTCCTTGTGCTGCTGTTTTTTAGGTACATAAGAAAAAATAGACAAAGAGAGAGATAGTAAGGCTGAAGGATAAAGGAAGGGGTAGTGTAGAGGAGGACCACCTAAAAGTTGACATTTGAACACATACAGTATATCCGTTCAGTGCTCATAGAGGAGGGGCAGGTGATGGGCCAAGTTTAAAGGACAGGGGCATTAGCGGCAGTGAGGTGGACACAAGTCCCTTTACAGGGGGAAAAGTCCACAGGGAGCTAACAATGCTTTTTTTTAACATTTTTTATTAAGATTTTCAGTAAATACATTGTACAAATTTCATATATTGCAATGAGATGAACACTTAAATACATCCACAAATACATAACAATATATAATAAAGTTTCTCCTTCTGTCAACATATAACACAGAATGATATCCTAGTCTAAGACTTAAAATATTCCCAATGACAAGCAACCTGTATACAAAAGAACAAATTTTAAATCTATCAGTATATCAATCTGTCTCAACCTAATGGTTCTAAGGGGGATCTAACCAAGATAGGTAAGGGGACCATATTTCATTGTATTTGCAACAAGTTCTAGCTTGATAATGACTGATGTATTCATTAACAGCTACTTTAGTGAGCATCCTGGCCCATTCATTCAACGTAGGGGGTTGATTGTCTTTCCAATGACTAAGGATCAGTCGTTTAAAACACAAAGAGGCTATAGCCAACCATTTTTTTTTCCAGGTGTGGGTATATCAGAGATCAAATTATAGTCACCTATTATAAATATACCAGGGTCAAAAGGGAAATTATGTTGCAGAATTTGTTGAATTGCTTTCCAGATAATATTCCAAACTGGCCTTATTGACGGGCAGTCCCATATCATGTGGAATAAATTAGCATCTGTAGCATTACATCTCCAACAATTACTATACATAGATAACCCTTGATTATACATTTTTTCTGGAGTGTAGTACCAATTATGTAATAACTTAAATTGGATCAGCTTACCCTGTACATCCATACTAAATTTGTAGGCATTGTTCCAAACTGAGTCCCATGTCTGGGCGGGGATATAGTACCCCAGATAAGTTTCCCATAATTTTTTGGATGCCATAGTAAGATCTGGCCTAGATTTGATTGAAAACCTATATAATTTGCCTTCTCCTCCCTTTATATTAGCCATTACTAATAGGCTATCAAAGTCTTTGGAAATGGGAAAAGCTAAATTGTTGTCTAAAATGCTTCTTAAAGACTCCAATTTGTAGATCAGAGTGAAATTGGGTATACGGCAATCCATAGATCTGTCTTAACTCAGTAAAAGATCTAAGGATACCTGTGTGAGGATCAGTTATATCTTTTAATAACAAAATACCTTTTTTTTCCCAGGTGCTGTTGGTAAGTACCTGATCTCCATATCTAATATGCGGGTTCCTCCATAATGGAGTATATTTCAGCACTACTGAGGTAGCCAATAGTAATTTAATATAAGCATTTATGGAGTTGGCTGAAGCTTTTAAGTAAGGATGAGATTTAATAGAATTTGGGTAAATGCCCATAACTAGATGATAAAGAGAATGAGGGTAAACACAGGACTGTTCATATTGGACCCACAAAGGACTATTGTTGAACAATGTGAACCAATAGCTAGCCTGTCTAAATAAAAAGGCTTGTTGGTATTGTTTGAAATCTGGTAGCCCCATGCCCCCTTGTTGCCAATGTTTTTTTAGTTTAGACAAACTAATCCTAGCTTGCTTACCTTCCCAAAGAAAATTCCTAATCAGATAGTCCATTTTCTTAAACCAAAATGACTGGATATACATTGGCATGACATTAAAGAGGTAGAGAATCTTTGGCGCCAACATCGTTTTCCAGGCGTTTACCCCATAATGACAGGTTTAGTTTGGCCCATTTCTCTAGTTGTAACTTCATGTCTTCTACAATAATTTTCATATTAATATGAACTAATAAGTCTAGCCTGTTAGAAACTTTTACTCCTAAATAGGTAATGTATTCCTCCTGCCATAACAATGCATTCTCCCGACATAAGTTCTTGAGATTTTGTTTATTACCCTTCAAAGGGAGCATTTCAGATTTAGACCAATTAATTGAGAGGCTGGACCGTAGTCTGAATTCTTCCAGGAGCTCCATTATGAGTGGAAGAGATCTATATGGATTGGATATAGATAACAATAAGTCATCAGTGTATGCTACAACCTTATGTTCTAACTTGCCTATTCTAATCCCAGAGATGTTTCTGTTTTCCCTAATAATACATAATAAGGGCTCCAAAGCTAAAATAAAAAGTAATAGCGAAAGGGGGGAACCCTATCTAGTACCTCTTTCTAATGAAAATGATTCGGAAAGCACCCCGTTAGTACAGATTCTCGCAGTAGGGGAATGATACATAGTGGCTACTTTATCTGTGAATTATCTCCCATTCCAAAGGCCTTTACTACTCTATAGATAATTCCATTCTATGGATTCAAAAGCTTTATGCGTGTCTAATGATAACAAAACAGACTCATCTTGTAATTGGGGAGCCAACCATATAGTAGAAAGAATTCTTCTAACATTTTCAAAGCCCGCCCCCCCTTTAATAAACCCAACTTGGTCTCCATGAATGTACTTATTGAGAACGTTTTGCAATCTATTTGCCATAATTTTTGCCCAAATCTTATAATCAATATTTAACAAGGAAATGGGGCGATAACTGGCAGGGTCCAAGGGGTCCTTCCCTTTCTTCAGCATAACTATGATAATTGCCTCTGGCATTGTTGGTGGTAGGGATTTAATATCCTCTGCTTCAGAGAATACTTTGAGTAGTATTGGACTAATTTCATCTTTCAGCAGAGAGTAAAATTCAGCTGGCAGGCCATCTGATCTGGGAGCTTTACATTTGGGTATGCTCAAAATAACATCATTAATCTCATTAACTGAAATAGCCTTATCTAGGCTCTGTTGATCTGATTTTGACACCAAGGGTAAATTAGCTTTAAGTAAAAAGTTGTCAATTGAGTCTAGATTATCCAACCCATTGGATTAATATAAATTCTTATAGTATTGCTGAAAGACATAGTTAATATCCTTGTTTCTGGTAAAAGTGTTCTTGGCTTTATCCATTATACTGTGTATGTTGTTTCTATTTTGAACTTGTTTAAGTCTATAGGCCAATAATCTACCAGCTTTCTCCCCTGATTCCCAATAGTTTTGTTGCATCCTAAACAAAGCAAATTCCGCTTTACTTGTATGAATCTTATTTATTTCATATCTTAACAATATTATTTTCCTTAGCATACTCCAACCATCCCCTTTAGGATTTTTATGTATCTTCTCTAAATCTTCCAACTCTTTCTCTTTACTTGCCAAATATTTCTCCCTTTCTTTCTTTTTGTAGGCTGAATAGCTAAGAATTCTGCCTCTGATAAAAGCCTTGTAGGCCTCCCAAACTATAGCATAGGATGTTTCATTGTTATCATTAATATCAAAAAACTGTTGCGTTTCATTTACCAACCAGGGCTGAAAATCACTATCCCTTAACAATGAGCAATTAAACTGCCAGTGGAACAGTTTTGTATTGCTGGGATCTAATTGAAGGATGACAGAAATTGGGGCGTGGTCTGAGATTGCCATTATGCCTATGTCGGCCTTCATCATACAGTTTAACAAGTTTCCGGATAAAAGGAACAGGTCTATCCTGGTATATGTACCATGCCTATTGGAAAAAAAAGAGTAATCTCTACAGTCTGGATACATCATTCTCCATGCATCTGATAAACCTAAGTCTTTCATCCTATCCTTTATGAGATTTCTAGCCTTTGAGTTGGATATCTTACTAGGTGAATTACTTTTATCTAGTAAATGATCCAGTGCAATGTTCATATCTCCACCAATAACAATATTTCTGCAGGTTATTTTACTAACTACTTCAAAGAAGTCTCTAAAAAAGGCACTGGACTCACCATTAGGTGCATAGACATTACATATAACAATGTCTGTGCCATCCATGGAGCCTTCCAAAATTTTCCATCTACCATTAGGATCTATTTGAAGTGAAGTTATGACAAAATTAACTGGTTTTTTTATAAGACTAACTAATCCTTTTTGTTTCTTACTAACCGAATTATGGAAAGCTTCACCTACCCAGGATCGTTTAAGCTTTAAGGCCTCATCAGGTAGTAAATGTGTCTTCTGCAAAAGTGCAATATTGATTTTAGTTTAAAGAGGTAAGATAATATTTTCTTCCTTTTAATAGGGGATCCTAACCCCTTTACATTCCAAGAAACACATTTGATGCTCATTTTGCTATCCTCCATTTTCTTTGACTAAGCAATCTAATTTAACAAGTGTCATATGAGCAGCTGTATAATATAAAATCTGGAATATCCTAAAATTAAGCCATATAAGAACTGAGTGTGAGCTATATGTAAAACTATTCATATAAGAAAAAAATGCCATACTATCAGCTGTATGAAAGTATAGCCTTCTGATTAAGCTAGAACTGGATAGTGTAGACATGTCGCACAACACTTGAGTGAGGTAATCCCCATCCCCCACCTTCCAAAAAGCAATAACCTTAACAATACAACTTGGGAAAAGTTGGCATATAAGACCATGTAGAATTATGCCAACACCATGAATCCCAACTTTCCTAGATAGCCTGAAAATGTAAAAACTAAAAAGTACACTAATTGTACGAAATAACAAAAGTATTAATAAATAGAGACTAAACATCATCACAGAGCTATAATCTGATAGTCCAGTTAACCCAAGGACTCCGGGTCATAAGTCCCTGTCACACGACTAAATATTGAATAATATATATATATATATGTATATATATATATATATATATAAAATTATTAACCTAGAAAAAATTCTAATAAGACAAAACTTCATAATAAGGTAAAGCTTTCTCCAGACCGACCGAGTACGGCATTAAGGATTAAAAAACCCATATTAGCAACAAGCAGTAAAAATGCCTCATCCATCCTTAGGATCAGATTAATTACAATTTATACAGAATATAGAATGGGATAAGTAGGTGGTAAAGAGCAAAAAAAAAAAAAATCTGCTAGAGGCCTGGTATTCTATCTTATTTAGAGACCTTCACTGCAAATACCAGAGAGGACAATGGCAATAGTTGAGAGTCTGTACTGGCTTAGGGTATTTAAGATTGAATTATGTACATCAATGAGTGTTCACACACAGCAATAACTCCTTCAGCTTGAGCCATTTAGAAATGTGCAAGCTCGTGATGTGTAAGATCGAATTATGTCCAAACCCCTTGAAAATAGAACTATTGCTGCTTCTCCCATCAATCCTTGCAAGCAGTGACAACATTTGGCCTGCCTCTGAATACCAAAGAGAAAAGAATAAAAACATAGAGAGTGTTAGGACAAAAAAAAAAAGGGGAAGGGGGGACATAAGAACATTTAAACATACATCTCTTCCCTTAGACAGAACAGGCTAATTAACTGCATTGCAACTGCCAAACTCATTTTACAGTCTAGAAGCCTTAAGTGTCTAGGAGTTTCTGTCCATCTCTCTCTCTCTCTCTCTCTCTCTTATGAATACATATATATATACACACATACATATGCACATTGCTTGAATGCAGAAAAGAGAGGTCATAATATACTGTCCTTAATAACAGAGAGATAGTAGGGAACTAAGAAAAAAAAGTATCAGTAGCTATGTGAAAGAGACTGTCCTTATGAGTTTCTTAAAAAAAAAAAAAAAAATGTTTGTACTTTCCCTTCTCTGGCTGGCTGAAATGATCTAGGAATCATGGAAATATCTGCTCAACCACCCATTTGCCTTCCAAAGTACATGAATCAGCTCTCGGAAACTGTAATAAACATCAGGTGTCACAGTAAGTGTTACTGGCAAAATGAATTTTACCTCACATAAGGATAAGCTCTGCAAATGAAATCTGATAACTATCTCTTTAAAAAACATCATGGATCATCTGGGTAGTATGGAGGGGTGGGGCATTCAGGGTCATCTGGACTGTCATCCAATTGGGAACCATCAAGCTGACTGAGCGCCGGATCACCCACTGTTGAGTGATTTTCCGTGATTGACTGCTCCATGTCTACCTGAAGCAAGGCATAGCGATTAGAAGTCGAGATTTTATCAGGATTGCTTTTTGCCACAAACCTCGTGGATGCACGGCGATTTCTGGACAAAAGACCTTTACACTTCCGATTCATAGACTGCCATCTCACCTGGGAAGATTCAAGCATCACAACTGGATGTTTGGTAATGCTTGACTTCTTAGAATTCCTAGGATGTTGGGGTTCTGATGATGATGATAGTGTTGCTCTTGAGCCTTGTGGCTGTTGTGGGCTAGAACTATTAGCATTTTCAAAGTGAGAGTCTGACTGTTGAAAACCGTCACATTTCTTAAACCAGTTGTTCACAAATATGCTTGCCTCATCAGGTGATTTGAATGTGTGTGACACCCCATTAGCTGACACAATTAAGATAGGAGGGTATTTAATTCTGTAGGAGAGGCCTAATTTTTGTAAACTTTTCCTGACATCTGTAAATGCTTTTCTCTGGGACACAACCTCAGCAGAATAATCCTGATAGAAGGAAATACGGTTCCCATTCCACAAGAGTGACCTCCACTCTCTTGCAATGTTTAAAATCTCTTCTTTTACAGAGAACCTTAGAAAATATGCTGCTATAGGTCTTGGAAGGAGACCTGCCTTTGGCTTAGTAGAAAGAGTCCTGTGAGCCCTCTCAATTTCTAAAGGCCAACCTGGGTTTTATTGTAGGACTTCTGGGATAAAGTTTTGCAAAAACTTAGACATTTGTGGACCTTCGACTCCCTCAGGCACCCCCAAAATTCTGATGTTGTTTCTCCGGCCTCTATTTTCAAGGTCATCAACTTTTTGCCATAGGAGCATAATTTGGTGTTGAAACGTATCTGAATCAGTGCTCAGCTTAAAAACAAAATCTTCAACTGCTGCCACCCTTTCTTCAGCCTCAGATAGTCTTTCATTAAACTTATCTGAATTTGATTTAATCAGGTCTACCACTACTTTAAGCCCAGCAATATCGTGTTTTATTTCCTTTTGACTTAGTGTAATCCCATATAACATTTCTTTAATATTATTCATATCATCACTTCTGTCCTCCGTTATAGAATTGTTCCTATTCCCTGCATGAGCACTGAAATTTGAAACTGACATTGCAGCGCCCGCTAGTGTAAATTTGCGGTATAAGGCAAAATGACTCACTGTGAGGAAATTAGACTTTTTAACCAAGTGATCAGCCTGAAATCGCACAGGGATGTTCTTCTATCCTTCTGATGCTGATTTAATTACTTTTGACTGCTGCTACCTGGGTTTGAAAGTGTGAAGAGAAGGAATTAATACCGCGACTCGTACCTATCGTAAATTAAGCGGCCATTACAGTTGCCGGCTAGCGCGTGACCTCCTGAGCTAACAATGCTAAAGGTGGACAAGGCAAAGGGGTCAGACGGGGACCCCAGAATACTAAGAACACTCAGAGAGGAACTGGCAGAGCCTCTGACATCCCTCTTCAACTTGTCATTGGTCATGGGGGAGGTGCCAGAGGACTGCAGGAGGGCAGATGTGGCCTCTCTACACAAGTGTGGAAATAGGGATGAGCCAGAAAACTACAGACCTGTCAGCTTGACTTCAGTGGAGGGCAAAATAATGGAATCATTGTTAAGGGAAAGGATTAGTGAATACCTGATCACCAATGTGAATCAGGATCTGAGGCAACATGGCTTCTAAGGGGGCATGTTTGTGCCAGACTAGCCTGATGGAATTTTATGACTCGGTTACCAGGGAATTGGATCAAGGAGGGGCATTGGATGTGCCCTACCTGTATTTCAACAAGGCCTTTGACATGGTTTCATATAGAAGATTGCTTAACAAGCTCATGAACCTAGTGGTGGGTACTAAGGTAATTAAATGAGTAGAGAATTGGTGGAGCAATAGGACCCAGAGGGTGGTGGTAAATGGGTCCAACTCTCCAGTAGGCAAAGTGCCCATTGGTGTGCCACAGGGATCAGTACTGTGCTTGGTCCTATTCAATGTCTTTATAAGTGACATTACAAAAGGACTGGAGGAAAAGGTGTGCCTTTTCATGCATGACACAAAGCTCTGTAACAGGGGGACTGGATAGAATGAGGGGATCTAAAAAAGTTTGAAGAATGGTCAGAAATTTGGCCACTGGGTTTCAACACAAAGAAGTGCAAAATAATGCATACAGGGCACAAGAACCCAATGACAACACACAAAATGAGGGGGGAGGCATGACAGACACACATCAGGAAAGGGAGCTGGGGGTGATCATTACAGATGACCTAAAGGTTACAAAACAGTGAGTATTGTACATGCACAGATGTGTCATCACTGCTATACTGTGTACAGCAACCATCACAGCTGATATGGCAGGTTTCAGCTGCAGCGAGAGCTCTGACTATTCACTTAATTACTCTCGCCGCACTGAGCAGCTGTATCAGCACATACCAGAGTGAATGTTTTGTGATCATTGTAGGAGAGGAGAGGGACTGTCAGTGAAAATATGTCCCTGTGTTCTCTGACAGTGATGCCGTGAGCTCCCCACAGTGCTGACTTTGTTGCTGTGTGGCCTCTGTGGATGGAGTTCCACTCTGTGGCATGGTGGCCACCCCTCCCCATGGGTGCACTACTTTTCCACAGCACTTCTGTATTAATTCTGGGTGGTGGAGTGTAGCACATTTCAGATCAGCGGCGTCATATGCTGGTGGATCTGAGCACTGCCAGAGGAGGCTGCTAAATTGTTTACATAAAATAATAAAATGCCCCCCCCCGAGAACTGCACTGCAACATTTTAACATGCAAGGCACTCCATTAGGGTTCAGCGCTGTTGCTAGCGCACCAGTAAAGCAAACACAAATCACACATTTCAACTTAGACCCTCAAACTTCAGGACCTAGACCAAAATAAGTAAATAATTGCACTGCAATATTCATTTTAACGTGCAAAGCACACTGTCAGGGTTCAGCACTGCTGCTAGCACACCAGTATGGAAAACATTAAATCACACATTTCAGCTTAGGCTCTCTAACTTCAGGAGCTAGACTCAACCTCCACTCCAGTGCCCTGTCTTCAAACAAATCCTACTCCTCTTAAGTTCCCTGGATCCTGACCCTTTCCATTCTTGCGTGCACCTGTTGCCACGCTCAGTACCTTTAAAATCCTGGATCTTCTGCCCATTCAAAGCAAGCAATGCTCCCATGTTTTAAAATCCTGCATCTTCTGCCCAATCAAAGCAGGCCACACTTTCATGTTTAAAGAAAACCAATGTCCACTCCCCCACAGCTGATGCTGCCGCTCCTCCCTCTGCTCTCATTGCACCTATCAGCCACAGCAGAGGGAGTGGTGTTGGCAGCAGGGTGTCGTCCCAATGCTTTTCCTCCAAAAATAATGAGATTGCTCGTATGAGCAGGACAAAGATTGTGTTTGCATTGACTTTGAGTGAGTGAACCAGGAAGGGGGGGGTTCCATCCCTTACTGGATGGTACTTCTCAGCTGCTATGAATTTTTTACCATTGACTTCAAACATTTGCTTACCTTCCTTATTATGTCAGAGCTACTGTATTTTTGGTTTTTAAAACAGTTTACAGCTGTAACTCTTTTAACATGTACGTATTATAGACTGTTGTCATTGGAACAGTTCCTCTTTAATCTGATATCAATTACATATTCTCTTGCCGAGCTTATAAACTACAATGTTCACAGCCCTGCGTTAAACTTTTCACCATGGACTAACTTTGCATGCAAGATCCCAAACTGATAAGATATCTGTTATGCCTACAGTGCAGTTATTGTCTCAGTAGTGTCACAAAACACACAGGGTTAATGATACTGTATACTATTTTTAAATCTGATAGCAGTACCATTTACTTCCTTTACCCTTTTTTAGACAGATTGTATGTTTCGTAGATTAAATAACCCAGCTGTGATACCTGAAAAAATAAATTAACTGGTCTCCTGTGACCAACTGATTGTGAACAGAAGAGATATTCTTAAACGGATTGTCAGGCCTTTTGTTGTTTGCATGTAAACTGAGCACTACCTTATGCTTCTTTGACACTCTCAAGGCTCTTTCAGTCTGTAATTGTGATTTCTCTTAGACAGCTTTGCTGTGCTTACCCCCCACCCCAAATCTTTTTGTTTAACTTTGATTTAGTATAATGAAGTTAAATATGGGTCAAAATTAACATTTGTGCTGTATTTTACTACATGTACTATTGGTGTCTTTCAAAGATTTCATTAATTTATTTCAGTCTAGGATTAGAAAATACCATTGAGCACAGTGGAGCTCATTTACAAAGGTTCCACATCAATAATGGGGAGGGGTTACAAAACAGACAGAGTATAAAGCACAATAACATGTACAGATATTATCAAATACAGTGAACAGAACAGCACAATACATAGTAAGCATAGGTGATTGCAATTAGATACATAGTTGGCATTCTAGGACTCTAGGTGAAAATGTGGGTCGGTAATTCCATTTGGAAATCAGGAAGGGTGAGTCAGGGGATGAAGAGTAGCAGCAGGACAGAGAACAAGGTGGGGGCGGATGCAGCCGGGCATCATTTTCAAGCATGTTGAGCGAGGCAGGAAGGGGTAGAACTGGTAGGAGCAGGGGCAGGCACAGGAGGAGAAGGTGACAGGAGGGAGGGATGGTGAGTTGTGGGGGAGGGAGGAGGACGGAGTGAAGAGGGGAGGAGGAGGAGGAGGAAGAAAGGTGTGGAAAAGAGTCATTCAGGGGTTATAGTGGGTGAGTTAGTGGGACAGAGTAGGAGGGTCATGACATGACAGGTGGGGGGAGGCTGAGAGAGGTGATAGAGCAGGGTAGGAAGGATGCAGCCAGGGGCCTTGTCAAGGAGGCTACGGATGGCTCGGAGGCATCATTTAAATCAAATTGTTTTTTCATCATTGTGGCATATGCTGGCAGATCGAAGTACTGCCACAGGATGCTGCTGTAACAGTTAAACAAAATAACTAAATAAAAATTCCGGTGCAGCACGCTATTCAAGAGAACTGCACATGCACTAGTGCCGCACATGCAGTTCTGTTGTCGCTGCCATCTTGTGAATGCCATGCCGCACTGGCAATTTTATTTACTTATTTCATTTACAGGTTTCACGAGCATCCTCCAGCAGTGCTCCAATCTGTCACCATACGCCGCTGCTCTGAAACGCCCTATACTGCGCCACACCAATATCCATGAGCTCCATCTCCACCGAGCACCAAAATGCTCCGCGCAGACATATCAGCTCTGACCAGAACTTGCTTAACATGGGCACCACTAGCACTTTGCACACATTTACAGTCTAACCTCATTCAGCAAGTTAGTCACAGTCCACAAACCTCCTTATCTTTGTGTGTGCCTTTCTACTCTGAAATCTGCACATATCAACTAAAATGCAGCTTAGGGGGCATGGTCGTCAAAGTGACAGTTTCATTTTTTATTTTTATTTATTTTTTATTTTTATTTATTACAGTCTTGGAATTTGACATATCTTTGAGTCAAAGACTCATTTAAAAAGGTTTCACATTGAAAAGAAATCATGGCAATTCACTAAATACAACAGTGTAACAAAAACATGACAAGGATATAACAAAACACACACACACACACAAATACAAAACAATCATAACAGTCATTATATCACACTTTTTTAAAGCTGACAAATAAGAACCAAAAATAGATACCTGGGTGCAAGCTAAGATAATATTACAATAATGTATCAGTACGTGATAATAGTCAGTCAAGAATAGCGTTGCTGAAGTCAATAGATTAACATGGGCCAGCCAAAACAAATAAAAAGGAGCAGTCAATAAGGGGAAGGAGGGAGGAGGAGAAGAATAGATGGAAATCAGGGATTTCAGAGCTACAGGGTGAAGTGAAGTAGAGAGGACACATGTCAAGAGAGAGGTACCTATGGGGGTGTGGGGGACGAGGGGAAGGGTGGAGAGAGTGGCAGCTATTTAGCCTGGAAATGATTAAATATGTGAGGATGAAGTCGCTTAAGTTGAGCAGTCACAGTGGTTGAGAGAAAGAAGGTACTGTCTGAGGTTGCATTTAAACTGCCCTAACTTGGAGGCAGTTTGTTCATCAAGAGGGAGATCAGATAGACAGAGAAAGACACACACACACACACACACTTTATTTATGCCTTATAGAATTGGACATCCAAGATGGGTGAATGTATTATCCACATTGACAAACACACTACATTAGATATCCTTCCAGTGACAGCATTAGGTTAAAATATGACAGCAAGGAAAGCAGGTCTATCTGTTTCGTAGGCCAAGTTGGTCTGTTTTGCATTCTTCTACTTCAGGAACAAAAAGGTGTCTCAGCCCCACCAGAGGTTATTTTGTTCATGAGCCAAGGGAGAAAGGGTCAGTTACCATTGTCAGCAGCCGGGGGGAGGGATCACAAGCAAACAACTGCAGCGCGAGCTGGCTGAGTGCTTCAACTGGTAAAGAGTAGCACTAGGGACGGAGCAAATCAACACACTATTAAAATCTTCCGTTCAGTGACGGCTCTGCTTCTGGCATGCTTTTTTTTATTTTAATTTAACTTTAAGTGACACCTCCTTTTAAACCTGGATATCATACAAAAAATGTACTCTCACAGAAAAAATTCCTTTTTTTTTGTGGTTTTTTTTTTTGTTACCTATCCCGGGTTAGCAATTGATCCTGTTCACTATAATATTATTTTTTAATATTAATTTTCTTAGTCCTGGGTATTCTGTTTTTTATAAACGGATGGGGATTAGGCACACTCGCACAATGCACAAATCACCAACACCCATGAATGTTCAGTCTTCTCCTCTTCCTCCCCCTCCCATGCAGGCTACAGGCAAACATAGAAACATAGAATTTGATGGCAGACAAGGATCACCTGGCCCACCTAGTCTGCCCATTTCCCTACCTAATGGATAAGCTGCAGATCCTAGTTAATCAACAGCCTACTTCGTCCTACCCCCCACTAGAATTACCTAATGTCCGTCTCATGCATTCTGGAAGCTTAACTTTTAAATATATAACTAAGCATAGCAACCACTATCTGCATGCCAGGACTGATGCAGCTTCTGTCTGCTCCTGCAGTGCTACCTTGCTTACTTTGTCTGATGGCATGCTTCCTATACAGGAGTAGTGGAGGACCATCCTTCCACCACCACCACCACACCAACACCAGACATTTATTCAGTGCCAGATCCCAACTCCTGTCCCAATCACAGCACAGAGAAGACTGAAGAAGTGCTCTGGGCAGGTCTGCTTTCTGTCCTGTCTGGTATGTCCACAGATGACCCCCCAACCCCCCTGAGACACAGCCATAGTGGATGAGACACAGGGCAGCTAGTGAAGTAGCCAAGTCACTCCTGCCATATGTGAATCACTCCTGCCATATGCCACCCACTGCCAGTAGTGCACCCCCCAAGCACACAGAGATGCCCACGGTGCAGATAGACTGTGCTGCAGGTACAGCTGCTGCCTAAGAATGTGATCTGCATTGTACTGACACAGGATAGCCTGGCTGAGAACAGTATCTCATTTTCAGTGGGGTCATACTTTTACACATGTTTGCATTGTACTGACACAGGATAGCCTGGCTGAGATGCAGTATATCAGTTTCAGTGGGGTCATGCTTTTATCTGTTTTTGTGTTGGCTCCAACCAGAATTTGTTTTAAATAGCTGGCCATTTCTGATAGTAAGAAAACATTGTCAGTCTTCAGGTGTCTGGCAAGTCTGGAGATCTTTGTTTTATGGAGCTGATGATTCTAAGTGGGATCTTTGTATCATACTTACTTGTTAAGTCGCTTATAGGTCTCAAGCATATCCCCACTTGATATCCTCTTTACAGCACTTCATGAATGTGGCAGCTGTCATTTTTCAGCTCCTGCCCAAAATGCATTTTTCCATCACAAAAGTTGGTTTTCCAGTTCCTGTGCAAAATCACCTTTAAACTAGGAGCTGAACATTTTCTCTACCCATCTTCATGAGCCAGGATCATAACAAGGCTATGTTGAAACACTGGTGTAAAATATTACAAATCAACAAATTTATGAACCTACATTACATTTTGCACATGCAGAGTCCTAACTTTGGTAATTGTCAATATGTTTACCCCAAATTCATTACCTGCAGCACTATTGGCTCTGACCAGAGTTTGTTTAATGTCTGTTTATTGCTGAGCAGTAGTCACTGCTTGACAAAAAAAAATGCATTTACAAGCTAAATATTAACATGCTTGCTGATACGAAGCTTTCACCAAACTGAATTGTCTGTATAAACCTTAATAGTATGTGAATGTGTTGCTTTATTTTCTCTACCATCCCATAGAATCTCCCTTATATCAGTAACAAACAAGCATTGGTTTTATGGAAAAGTCACTTTGGAATGGAAATGAATAACTCCAGGCAGTGCTATCACTGTATTATATGGAAATGGTCCAGGTAACAAGAAGAACATTGATTCTGCATTACCTTTGATCAATAATGAAATAAGTAACTTCAGGGCCAAATTAAAATGCAAATTGGCTTAACACTGACAGCTTCTTGGCTAAGTGACAAGGCTAATTCAGGAGGGAAATTACAATATCTGCATTGGAGGCTACATCTGTTGTCTTAGAAACCTAACATAGTCGGATTGGTGTCATATATATGTATTTTTTTTATATATTAATAACTCCACAGCCGTAGATCTGACCAGTACGAAACTTGGCAGATCCCAAGGTCTATGATTCTTGATCATAAATTCCAAATTTCAGGCAAATCCATCAAACAGTTGCAAAGTTATTAAGGTGCAAAGTTTTGGGGTTTAACATAGAAATGGCTCCTCAACCCTAACTATGGTAGCACTACCGTGCTACCATAATGTTTTAATCTCATGTATAACTAAATTAACAATAGCACCAAATCACACATGTTAGAAGCTCAGGAGCATGAACTGTTTTACAGATTGCTGTTTCTCTTTTCTGTAGCCGTCAGACTATATTACAGACTTCTATCTATTCCTTGGTAACTGAGTAAGGCACCTGTTTATGTTTTCAGGGGTGACCCAGGAGCACAGGGGAGGTTAAGTGACTTGCTCATAGGCACACAGTATACACATAGCAGTTGTGGGACTCAAACCCAGGTCTGTGGAATATTCTAAGCTCATTCACAGCTCCTTATTCTAAACTGTAGGCTAACTGCCAGCCCCAAAGGCAAGGGATACATGGCAACATGCAAGTGTAAACACAACTATGTCTGATTACAATTTAAGAAAACATAAATATCCAAGGACGCCAAGCATATATGTGTATGTACTGTATACTTACTGCGTTATAGGTGAACTGAAAGGAAATGGTTTAGTGGATGAGTGGTAGCATGAACAAGGCTCCCAGTAATGCTGGCCTTTGTCCCAGTTTATCTGCTGTTTTCTCCATGGCTAGTTTTAGCAGGTCTACCATCATTACTGAAACAATGGCATGCATTGATTTCCAATGGTGACCATCGCCTCCAACCTGAGAGCACAGACACTGGGACATGGATGGGGTTACTAAATCCTTTGCTAACTAGAGTATAACTCAGGAAACAACAGTCCTTATCTATGCAGTGGCAGAAAAAAAAATGTACTGGGAAACATTTTATAAAAACTGAAGGAAAGTCATTAGATATGTTATTACTTATAGAAGAAACTATAATCTGAACATAAAAAGAAGAGTTATGAAGTGGTAATAAATTAAATGTTATGGAAAAGAAGACACATGTAAGAACATTTTTTTTATTCCAAATGTTTAACCAGGTGAGATACACTAAGCTGAAAGCTTGTTTACAGGTGCAACCTGGGAGCACAGGGAAGTTAAGTGACTTGCTCAGGGTCACATGGTATGCAAGTAGGGGCTGTGGGATTCAAACCGAGGTTTCCAGATTTGCAGCTCAGAGCCTTAAACCACTGCACTATACTGCCTCCTTAAAAGCATGGACAGTGAAACAAGATAAAATACAAGGTTTAACAATAGCATCAAAATCCAGTACTGACCCAGATCTAAAACAGTAGAATCTTGTGATGTACTGTGTGGATTTTTGTCTTCACTTGCATAAATACAGTTGTTATATTAGATCTTCTTTGCTGTCTCCAAGTATGAAGGCCCATGTAGGCAGCTGGGCACTATGTAACTATGTGCTTTATTTTTAAAACATAGGTAACACCACCCCTTCAAGGAAAAAAAAGTATTTTCACAAGCATCTCTGATCTTAAACTGTAGAGTTTCAAGTGTAACTTCTATTTTAGGCAGTTGTCAACAACCTAAACACATGTTAGGTCGAAGGGACATTCAACTCCCTTTTATAAATCTTTGCTCAGGTCCACTGCTTTGTGAGGTATAATAGATCATGAGTATACCAAATCCGAGTACACCCACTGAAAAAATACTCGTGTTTTGATAGTTTCTCCATATACAACTTATAGCCAGAGTATACCCACCTGTTCACATACAGTGTGCCCATATTTTAAATTTGCCACTAAATCCTGCACTTAAGACCCAAATGATAAAACAAAACAAAAAAAAAAACAGCACCAATTATAAAGTGTGGTTCAGGGGGAAAATGTATTTTATGATTTGCTTGGTAGTGTGAAACTGGAATGGGGTTTATTTTTTGTGATACTGGCAGGCTGTCATGAAATTCCTGCCATAAGCAAAAGCCTAGCATAATCTAACTTTTTAATGCATTCATACAGTATGTGCTGCAAAACAACAAATTACAATAGTTACTGCTAAATATCAGTTAGGAAAACACAGGCAACAAGTAGTTGATGACAAAAACTGGCATTACATTACTCAGTAACTATTCAAATCATTTGGGCTGATTTAGTGGATTCTTTTTTTTTTTTAGTTGTTTAACCAAGAGTAGCACACTAAGCTGAAAGCCTTTTTACACGTACAACCTGGGAGCACAGGGAAGTTAAGTGACTTGCTCAGGGTCACACAGTCTGCAAGTGTAAGCTGTGTGATTCAAACCCAGGTCTGGTCTGCTGGATGTCACCAGATTTTCAGCTCAGAGCCTTAAACCACTGTGCTATACTGCCTCCCAAACCACTTTATAGAGAGGAGAACAATGAAGAAGAGAAAAGAAATGACATATGCAGCATGGCCAGCTGCACCTTGAAGGCAGGGGAAGGAAAGTGGAAAAGACTGGTCCAGGCTGAAGGTGGGTGCTTGTGTTCGTGGGATTGACATAAAACGGTATTTACATTTTATGCTGAAACATGACAGCCCTTTCTAAAAAAAAATAAAGGGCGATAGCAGAGGCGTCATGACAAACAATGGCTAAGAGTGTCACCATTGACTAATTAGTCTATGGTGAACACTAAACTATACTGTTACACCCTTCCTCAGTCCAAAAAAAAAAAAAAAAAACACTACTTAGAAACTGAGGAAGAGGACATCCCTGGAAAGAAGAATAAATATGATAATATGAATGCTGATGGGCACCAAGCAAAATGAGCCTGTGCTGCCACAGAGAGGGTCTAATTACATCAGAACCTCCAGAGCTAAGCCGAGAACCCCAAGGTGACAGATCAGGCTGGATGGGCATGTGGTTGCCCATTCAGCATTTTTAATAGTGTACAGTTTTTTATTACCTTTTTCACAACTCACAGCAGGACACAAGCACAGTGCTGAATATGGCACTGTACACAGACACAAGACAGGTAGGTTAGAGAACAGGGTCAGAGATGGTGGGAGAGGAAGGCACCAGTAAAAGACACATACTACAGCAGCAAAGATATCACAAAGAATTATTAAAGAAAAACAACAGGGACAATGGCCTGTAGAGAACAACAAAAAACAAAATAAAAAGGGCACCCACTTATTATAGAAAAACAGAAAGGGGGGACGCTGTGGAGCCCAAGCTAAACAGCAGCAGGAGAACACAACTCTGATCATTTTACCTGATTTTATTAAAATATTGTACTTTCTAGTAGTCCTCGGAGGAAAATATTGATGCCATTGGAAAGAGGAACCCTCCAAACCCTAGGATGGGCAACCCAAACAAAGAAAGAAGTGGCGGTACAGGAGGAAAATCGATGGGGACCTCTAATCCATCTAAGACTCTCAGTGAAGTACAGGCCACGCCTAATCCAGAATTGGAGGAAACAATGGCCTCCATTGGTCTGAAATTGAAGAGAATCATCACTTCGGTAGCTGAACTAAATAATAAGATGGATACCTTTGCCACTAGGGTTACGGTGGTGGAAAAGGATGTGGAAGGCCTTAAAACTGAATTTCATGATGTAAAAAAAGTGCCGGAATCCTCCATAGCAGCTACGGCCACAATCATCAAGGAGAATACTCATCTCCGGGCGTGAATGGAGACTCTGTAAAATCAGGCTCGCTCCTCCAATGTGCTCATTCTAGGATTGTCGGAGGGGGTGGAAGAAGATCGCCCTCTACTAAATATTAAAGAGTGACTAGAAGAGAAACTTGTCCTGAAGGGTCAGCCCTCCTCCTTTAATGTTCAAAAGGTTTATCGGATAACTCCCAGGGGCCAAACTCCCAGGGGCCAAAGAGATGAATCAGAGGAGCCATGCATTTTGCTAGTGGTAACCGATGGAGTGGGGATGTGAGACCGAATGTTGCAGTTGGCCAGACAGCTGAGCCCCATAATGCAAGACGACCATACTGTTCTTTTCTTCCCTGATATCAGTTATGCCACCAGAATGCGCCACAAGACGTTTGATGGCACAAGATGCCTGTTATGCAAAGTCTCCATTCCGCATTCAATCATTTTTCCAGCCAGGCTATGTATTGTGCATCAGGGGAAAGTGTGGCTGTTTTCAGATCCCACTGAGGCCGGAAAATGGGCCACTCATTTTGTTTCTTCTGCAGCTCGGCATAGTAGAGAGACTGAATTGGAAGATGAGGATATCGGGGAATTAGGAACCAGCTGAATTGATGGTATGCTTGCTATCTTGCTGAAGCCATTTTGACACTATACTGGAGAGTACTGAAGGACTCTCGTAACTGTTGAAATCTTTACCAACAGTTTGGATGTTCGATTTTAGTTTAGTTGGCATAACATTAATAAAATTAAAAGCATAGCTCAAAGTAATATTGAGCTCCTTCATATATCACGAGCTATCAGAGTTCTTAAATCTTTGCTGCTAATGTTTAAATTTAAATTTAAAGGTTTACAAGTTAACTTTAGTTTTATAGTGTGACATCCCTTACTCCACCTCTGTGGAGTCAGTGCTTCATGTTGGACTTTAAATGGACTTTAACAAGACAAAATTAGTCACACTGCTCATGGGTTCCCTACCACAGCTTAATTTTTTTTAAATGTATACATGGGATATTATATATTTTATTACCTCCCAATGTGGTATCAAAATGTTCAGGATGCTGTTATTTCCTTAGATTAAGGAGAGGCTTACCCTTCCCAGAAGGAGTATCTTTACTTTGATGTATCAAATAGTCTTGAACATGGTCATTGTATAAGTATGATCACTTTTTAAACCAAATAAAAACAAAATATATAAAAAAAAGGGAACCCACCTGTTCTAGAAAAACAAAATAAAAGGACACTGCCAGTTATAGAAACATGAAAACATAGAACTATAGACAATGACAGCAGACAAAGACTAGAGATCCATCCAGTCCGCCCAAGTTTCCTCTAATCCCTAAAACCCACTGTTCCTCCAGGGTGCCAACCCTCCCCCTCCTATCGCCATTCACCTCCTTGGTCCTGTTGCCCTAGGCAACCACTATTCCCTTCATTCTATTCCAGCCCTGCTTGAATCCCCAGTTTTCACACCCACCATCTAGCCTAGAGACTGTTCCAATGTTCCCCCACCTGTTTCGTAAGGTAGTACTTGCTCATGTCCCTCCTGGACCTCTCTCCTGTTAATTTCCATTTGTGTCCATGTGACTGCGAGATGGTATTCAGGCTAAATAGTTCTCCACAGTTCACGTTGTCAGTTCCTTTAAGGAACTTGAAGGTCTCTATCATATCTCCTGTCTCCCTTCTAGTCTCCAGTGAGTACATATTTAATGCCTTGAGACACTCCTCATAGAATCAGCCCTGCTGGCCCTGAAGCATTTTTGTTAGTCTGTGCTGCACCGTTTCCCACCTATCCTTATCCTTTCTGAGATGAGGACTCCAGAACTGGGCACAGTACTCTAGGTGAGGCCTCACCAGGGATCTGTGGACATATTGCCTATTTTCTTCTGCTATCAATACCCCTCCTGATAGATCCCAGCATCCTATTAGCCTTGTTATAGCTTTGGTGGACTGACTCGATTGTTTAAGTTAGTTACTGATGATATCTTCCAGATCCCATTCCTTAGCTGTAGTGCTAAGTCTCTCCCATCCCATCCAGTACTCTCTCTGGGGTTTCTTTTTCCCTATGTGCAGTACCTTACACTTTTTAGCATTGAATTTTTTTTTTTTTTTGTAATTTCTATTTTTGCTCCCTTAACTCCTGGCACTGTCCCCTGGCTAACCCTCCATGCCTGAACTACAGGAGGACCCTCCACAGAGCCATGGCTCTACCCACCTGTAGGGCAAGGTGGGAGAGGAGCCCTCTGGCTCAACCCCATCCCCCATGCTGTACCTTCTGATTTCATTGAGGTCCATCCTCCATGGCTCAGAGTGCCAGTGGGTGAGAGCCATACATCCAGCTCTCTTGCCGGTGTCATGCTGGGGCCAAGCATTCTAACTAAGTGCACCCTCAGGAGCATGACATGTGCATGACACCATGGCATATGCTGGCATCCATCATACTCCACCCCAGCTCTGCCTGCTCACACATGCTGAACTTCCAGCTTCTACTAGTGGTCAGTCATGCACCAAGTCAGGGTTCCCCTCTCCCCCTGGAGGAGATGACCAGTCCTACGGATGCTCAAGCCTTCTCCCCCCAGCCGGCCCTCCAACGCCCCGAGTCTGTTACTGAACCTGGGTCTCCTGTATCGCAAGTGGTGGCTCTACCACTGCACCAGCAGGCCGGCGTGGCATTGAATTTTAATGGCTAGACCTTTGACCACCCCTCTAGCCTTTGTAGTCTCTCTGTATTTCCCTTATTACCTCATCACTATCCACCCTCCCACATAGTTTTGTGTCATATTCCAGAGACATAACCTGCCATGCATTCCTTCTCCAGTGTCACTAAGGAACATGTTTAGGAAGACTGGACCCAGGACAGATCTCTGTGGAACCCTGCTTATAACCTCCTTCTCTTCTGATTTAATCCCATTGACCACCACCCTCTGCTGCCTCCTCTCTAGCCAGTGACCCACCTAGTTCACTATGGGTTTAGCCGCACCAAAGACTGTCATCTTCTTGAGCAATCATTTGTGAGGTGCTGAGTCAAGAGCCTTGCTGAAGTCAATGTACAGCAGATCCACGGTGTGGCCCTTCTCTAATTCCTTTGTCACCCAGTCAAAGAAAACTATCAGGTTAGTCTGACCAGACCTTCCTGCCATGAAACTGTGCTGTTTATTATCCTGGAGCCTGTTGCTCTCCAGACAGTCTATGAGTTCCTCTTTGATTAGTGACTCCATCAGCTTCCCTGTGATAGTGGTTAGACTGACAGGCCGGTAGTTCTCTGGTTGCTTCTTATACCCCCTTATGAGGTGGTACAATACTTGCCACCTTTCAGTCCCTTGCAACTTCCCCAGACCTATGTGAGCTGCTGAACAGACCTACCAGTGGTTCAGTGAGCTCTGCTGCTAATTCCCTGAATATCCTTTCATGCAACTCACCTGGTCCTGGGGCCTTATGTATCTTAAGGGCAGCTAGCACTTTCAGGAACCTTTCACTAGTAAGCAATGGCTGTCATGAATCATATGTATCAGGCAACATATGGGCCAGCATACCACACACAGGTGGATGGAGTCACACAGCCACAAAGGAATGTACATGGCATACCAGAGACAGCACTGTGCACCCAAACAGTAGATTACTGCACATATAATGAGCATACCATGCTGCAACAGAGAATGGCCCAACCATGCACAGGACACACAACACCAGCAGGAATGCCAGATATGAAAATGCAGCACATGCAAAAGCAGTGCCATGCAAGTATGTAATAAACAGGGTCTATGAGTTGCACCCACACACCCTGCAACCCTGCAGACCAGAGATCCAGTGTATAGGCCTACACAAGTGCATGGGACAGGCTGGGGCAGATTAACTGGGCCAGGAGGTTCTTATCTGCTGACAACAACTACGTTTCTATGTATAGGACAATGAACAGCTATGAGCCACTCTGGTCAGCAGCAGGGGCAGGGCTCAGGCACACACACACATGTGGTACACACAGCACAACTGTATATGGATGACACAGTGTGCAGCACTGTGTGCGGCAGGTGGGGTAATATGCAAGTGCATCAGTGTGGTATGCAAATGAGCACCTGACACACTGTACCGCAGTCACTGTAACACCTGTGTGAGATGTAGAGCTGTCTGGAGGCACATTCCATCCAGCTGATGATGGTCCCACCCTAAGTATAGGGGTCACCCCATACAGAGTCTATGCAGCTTATTGGCACTGGGGTGACCCAGCTGTGTTGAAATGTATGCCTGGCATTGCCCATGTACTATGGAATGAGCACACTATGGACATCACTGTGTTGGGTAGGCACTGTTAACTACATTACATTCCTCTTATACGTTTACTGTTGGGGACAGCAATATCTAACTCCTGCACGTCCAATGCTAATATCAGCAAGGAAACATTCAGCACTGACAAATGCTTGTTATAATATGTTTTAGTAATGCCATTCCTGAGGCGTTTGTTGTTGCAGAATGTACCGCTAAACTTTTATTGTTTTTTGACTAATGAGTTTCCAGGGGTTTCACAGGCCATAATATAATGTTATACAAATAAGAAAACAAACTAATTTTTATAAAAGTGTTGTGATACATACTCATTGTGCAAATAACTTTTTGGGTTTCTCGAGAAGTATGATGAAATAATACAGAGAGTTACTGTCCAGAAAATAACTGTTGGTAAATGAATAAATCTAATAATTTAACTGTACTGTTATGTACCAATTTTAAAAAGTAATTTATGTCTGCCTCAAGAATACACAGAATAGGACAAAGTTATGCAAGTAATACAATACCGTGTATGAATACTGTGTATATAAGTTGGTAGTATCGTTTGTTTTAATAACAGGGCTATATGTGAGAATCTCAAACAAAGGAAATGGTATCGATCAAGAGATATATCTATATAAATAATTCATTACTGTGGTAGAGGCTGTCTGCTCTCTGTCCCCCATGTATTTTGAAGTGTTAAATAGGTGTTTGTAAATACCTATCTGCAGTCAAATGGCACCTAAAGTTTTCAATTATTTGGGCTGGAAAACAGGAACTTTCCCTCTGTGTAGAAACCTGTTGCAACAGTACTTAGCTCTCTGCTCTCTGCTCTCTCTTCTGTCCCTGTATTCCTTTATTTATTTCATCTGTTCCCCTGCTCATGGAATGGCCACCTGTGAGTAGTCTCTCTCTCTCTCTCTCCCTATTCTCCCTTTGTGTCCTCTTTCTTTGTTTTGCCCCCAGATATTGCCAAAACTGCTGTTTGACCGTGGAAAATCCCCCATCTAGTTTCACATAGAAGGTTTTTAAGACTTTATGTATATTTTTGCACTGTTTAGTTAGTGCGTCCATGTCTGTGCTGAAATAAAGAAGTACCTGTAGTGCTTTAGTCTGACACTTAGAACCTCAGGGTTTGTATTTATTCAGTGCAAGTGAAGTCACTGAAGCTAATACAGCTTCTCACAGCCAGCAAACTGTGTGCAAGCACTCAAAAGTTAAGCAGGGTTTGAGCTATTTGGTGTTTGTAAAGCCACCTTGCTGAATTATATTAGGTAGCTTATTATGTTAAGCTAGTTACACTATGTAAGCTATTTGCTCCGAATATTGTAAATAGTAAAAACAACTGACCTGAAAATGGTTGTTTGTTCAGTAGCCTCTCCTCTTAGCTTTCTCTCTCTCTATAGTGCCGGCCGGGCCTTGCACCACCTCTTTTATGATGAAGGCTGATGGGAGGAGTCTGCTGCCCTCAGAAAAAGGGTAAAAGATAACATTGCTAGAGATTTTTAACTTTAATGAACCAGAAAACCATGTAGTGGTGAAATGAATGCCTAAACTGAAACTCAGGTGAAATATAAACTGTGTTTACTGTTAAAAAGTTAGATTCATTCTGTATAGGGAGGAGTTTTCCTGTACCATGTGATCTGACCACAGTTTATATTGAGTGCAAAAAGAGTGCATTGAGTCCGTGTGTGGTAGGGAGGCAAGCCTACCAGTTGTCTAGCCAGTTTCTAGGCAAACCCTTTCTTCAGTGAATGTAACTGTAGAATTGCGTTTTCTTTTCATTTTGCTTAGTGTAATTTTATTTTTCCACCTTCAGTCCATTTATTTTTCCTGCTGTATGAATAAATTTAAGTTTGATTTCTACAATCCTGACCATGTGCTGGACTCCATTTGATCCCACGAGTACAATTACAATAAAACTTATACATAAATGTACAGAAATCAAGTCATAACATAAGTTATTAAATATAATGTAAATTAACATACTTTATATTTTTTCAGTCAGCAGCCCCCAGGAAGAATGTAACTGGTGTCCTGCCAGCTGTGTGTGAATCAGGAGCCAGACGATGGCACTGAAGGTTAGTTGAATAGATAATATAATAGTTCTTGTTTTATCTTTCACCGTGGATAGTTGCATTCGGTAAATACAGTGCAATATATCGATCATCCTCCATGCATAGTAGTACATACATAGTACCAGCACCCCTGTGCAGATAAGTGTGCAGCCTCCCGGTTAACGATCATATCACAGTAAGAAAATAACCGTTACCTTTTACTCCCAGCTCACCCCACCTTTTACCCATCCGTTATATTGATTACTTAAGCAATAAGGCACGACAGAGTGTGTGTGTTATCATGTAATACCATCACTCCTGGGATGGGTTGAAGCACAGGGTGAAGCCGAGTGCTTCCACCACCCCAGGAGTGATGTTATTACACAATAACACACACCCTGGAGTGCTTTATTGCTATTATACAATGGCTCATTGTTATACAAAATAAAAACAATTTTTAAATGTTTTTATTAGATTTTTAGTGAGGCAGTATATCTTTGTTTCTTAAGAGAAGAGGGGAAAAAAGCTAATGCTAATCAATGACAGTGATGTTATACTGAGATATAGCACTGTCTCAGGCATACACTGACCAATCAGAATCCAGGATTCTTTCTTGTCATTGTGTAATTCCTGTTATCATATTACCTCAGATTTGTTAGTGTTGTGTATTTATTTTCCATCATTGTGGCTTACAGCTCCAGGGATTTGTCTGCATACTAAATCTGGACTGTAATCATACTGGGCAGGGTAGTAATAGTGAGTGCAGTGGTCTACCCATCATGAGTAGATGATGACTCACAGCTAGTTGTGTTGTGCTGATAGCACTGGTGGGGGGGTAACAACACAAGGGCTAATATTAAACACTGTGGCATACAAGTCATGGGTGCATCGGTTCACACATATTAACTGACAGCCCATTGCTTGTAGAGTCACCCGAAATAAATATTTAACAACAATCAAATGTAAGAGCTCATCGTGCAGCAACAGATAACACACCTCCCTAACATGTCTTTACAGGTCAACAGTTTCATAACATGTCTTCTCTTGCTGCATGCTACACACAATATCCATACCATCAGGGTGTGTGTGCAGTGCACAATGCCGGCATGTAAGCCCTCCACACATGCTGTCTTTGCCAACATGGACTAAATATATGGCAGCATCAGTCACCCTCACCACCCCACACCCAGACACACACTTTCTTTGCCAACGGGGTCCCAATAGCCATCAGTATCAGCCCCCCTACATCCAAAAACACAAGGCACAGTTGCTCAATGCAACTTAGTTACCTGAAGGGGTATTGTGTATGGTGATGGAAGCGGTAGGGGCAGTTGTGGTCTACATTCTTTGGCTGTATACATCAGTGTCTGGTCCAAAGAGACAGACAGAGATATCATGTATGTGTGTAACTTGCACATCCAACTACATGGCCATCCAAGTACAACAGACATTAGAAACAATTAAGCAATAAAGCATGGCCAGGAGTTACATTTACAGTCTGATAATCCCCCCCAGTGGTGTAATGTAGTACAAGGCACAGCCAAGTGCCATATTGCCCCCAGGGGGTGATTAAGTGTCTGTTAATTTAACTCCTGGGAGCACCTTATTGGTATTATTAAAAATAATTCCAAAAGAAATGTGTTAAAAGTAGGCTCTACCACACCGATTCAACATCTCTGATGTTGACCGGCATTACAGCGACAGGAAGTTCGGTCATCATAATTCTGTGACAGACTCCTTGTCCCCGCACACCCCCTACTAAAGGATTCTTAACTCCAGTCAGAGTTAAGTTGGGGCAGGGGTGCAGAACCGGGAGACAGCATGCCTCTGTCTTGGGCATACCAACACAGCGACCTGTTGGCAAAGTGTTGATTTTGCAGACAGGAGTGTAGTCTGTTGTGTTGGTATCGCCATAAGAGGGACATACATTAAAAGTAAAGCTTTTGAATGTTTTCCTCATTTAGAGGGAGATTTGTAATGAAATCATTATTCCCTAAACGGTGTAAGAATGCTGCTTCAAAATCAGAATGCATCATTCCACACATTCAGCACTGCCAGAGGATGGAAAGCTGACAGGAACAATGCACGTCCCATGGTGATCAGGCTGTACATGACATGAAAAAATGGATTAATATAAGGCTTTTAGAATTCTAACAGCCAATCAGATTGTAGCATTTCTGAGACCCTTTTTATTATATCAAATAAAGGTTTCAAAAAGAATTATATTGCACACTGCCAATATATGAATAAGTAGACAAGTGTGTGCGCTTGTGTTAATTAACGTGGTAGTTTCAGTGTTAGAGTTTGACAAGATATAATAATAAAACTTGAGCACGGACCTCAACAGTATATTTTCAGATAGCATGGGACACCAACAAGTATTTTTCCAGTTATTTTGAATGAAATATTTGATCTGATATGTTATAATGTTAATGGGCAAACAGGTTTTAGTAACTGTGATTAGAATAACTGCATGACTTACTTAACAGGACATTTATTGTTGTGACTATTCAGATAGTTTTAGAACATTCCTTGTTGTATAACAACAGCAACAAATGTGGAAAGGGACCTGGGGGGAAATCATATGAGATGACCTTAAGGTTGGCAAGCAATGTGAAAAGGTGGTAGGGAGGGCTGGAGGTATACTGGGATGTATAGGGAGAGGCAGCACCAGCAGAAAACAGGAAGTTGTTATCCCCCCCTGTACAGACAGTTGGTGAGACCCATCTGGAGTACTGCATCCAGTTCTGGAGACCCCATCTCCGCAAGGACATAGACAGGATGGAGGCAGTTCAGATGAGGGCAACTAAAATGGTGCAGGGTCTGCAAGAGAAGCCATATGAGCAGAGACTAAAGGAGCTTAATATGTACCTGTATACCCTTGAGGAAAGGAGGGAGAGGGGGGACATGATAGAAATGTTTAAGTACCTCAGTGGAATCAACAAAGTCCATGAGGGTAGCATCTTTCAGAAAAAGAGATGTGCAAGAACAAGGGGACACAATTTGACGATAGAGGGGGGATGGCTCAGAGACAATGTGAGGAAGTATTTTTTCACAGAAAGGGTGGTGGACACATGGAACAGCCTTCCTGAGGAGGTTGTGGGGTCTAAAACTGGGGGAGAATTCAAGAATGCAGGGGACAGACATAAGGCAATTTTTGTGGGGGGTAGGAAGAAACAGGCTGTTGGTTACATAGTATCTGCAGCTTATCCTCTAGGTAGGGAAATGGGCAGACTAGGTGGGCCAAGCGGTCCTTATCTGGCATCAAAGTCTATGTTTCTATGTTTCCCATTGTGGGGCTGTACTCTTAACTGGGCATCTCATGGCACTCTAATCTTGTCCATCCAGTATCCTGTAGATCAGATACTCTGTTGGAGACTTCATTACAGCTCCTATGAGCAGGCTAGCCCTTCATCTACAGTAGCTGGAGTGGGGGAGAGGCAGTGCCCCGGTGATGTGGGTATCCATGCAATATGGGCATGGAGGAGAAATGCAGGGGAGACATCCACTGATCCCCCCACAATGCACCCTTTCCCCAATATACTCCCACTTCTCCCTTCCACACATGAAGGAGGAATGTGTGGTGCAAAGCTACATAGACAACTCTACCCAGCCATTTCCCTGAAAGTTTCTGGTGCCAACATTTCTCCAGGCCACCATGGAGCAGAAAAACAGTGAGGAGTTTTCTTTGCAGGAGGATGTGATCATTAAGTCTGTGTGCTTAATCTAACTTATGGCTGACAGGGACATACCCTTCTTGTGTACAAACTCAAGTATTTAGCATACAGAGCTAATAAGAACAAGTCTGGTCAGAGCCAACATGGCTGCTTCAGAATGGCAAGTCTGAGTGTAAAGCACTCAGAGCTCCTGCCATGGCTGACACTGTACTTACGCAGTACTCATGCATGTGCAGTGATGGATAATCACTGCGTACGCATGAGAAAGAACCCACTGTGCCCAAGATGGCCACCATGACAGATGTGTGCATGCATGATACTTGCACATGAACAATGAGCTCACAGTGGACATCTTGGGTATGGTGGGCTATGTTGTTTTGCCTACCACTGTGACAGTGATGACTCTTTTACAAAAAGAATCCAGCACTCAAAATTTCAAAATTCAGCAAGAGATTTTACTTAAAAAAAAATAATAAATTATATTTACTACTTACAATTTGAGCATCTAGAGAAATTTGTGAATGCAAAATGCACAAAACTCAGGCTAATACTCCTCAGATAGACTTGTCCCTGTGCTTCAGGGTAATGCAACCCCTTCCCTGTGACAGAGATGGGCAGAAAGAAAATAGTGCCACCATGGTGGGGGGGTTGTGTAGCCTGTGGAGGGGAGGGGTGGTGGAGAACTAATGCACCAGCACTGACAGCAGCACTGTGGAAATGCAGAGCTGAGGTATCCAGTCACATGCTTCCAGAGTCCCTTTTCACTACCATAGCAAAACGTCTGTGGGGATCCATCCATTCAGCCTTAAAAATGAATAGCTTTCTTTCCACATATTATGTTTTTCAAACTTCTTCTCCAGGCATCTGTGGCCCATAAGGCCATTGCATATATCAAATAAGTCATGGCTGCACTTATATATGTTAAATTTATTTTTAATCATGTTTTCAGAATCTAGAGACATCACTAGCTGCTATGACACTCATAAGGTCATTTTATTCTGAAAGCAATCAGGAAAACAAATTGGATATTTTCATTGCTGCTCCTAGTTATAGTGTATTTATATAGTGATCTGAGCACTTTCTACCTATGCAGGGAAAGTGCTTTTGCATTAGAAATTTAACTTTGGCAGTGCTGCCATGACACAGCCCTTATTTATAGTATATCTATGTTGTGAAGTGACAGCTTTCTACCTGTGCAGTGAAAGTTGTTTATTATTAGAAATGTAACTTCACCAGTGCTTTCATGCCACATTCTTTATTTATAGTGCCTCTCTACAGTGAAGAGACCTATTTATAGTGCCTCTCTACAGTGAAGAGACCACTTTATAGTTATACAGTGAAAGTGATATTTTTTTGCAATTAATCTTTTTATTAAGTTCATATGTTTTTTGTCCCAATTTTACATACGAGTCAGGTGACCAATACACAGATTAATAGGTTTAACAGTTTTGATGCTTATATGGTTCTAAGTTACATGGTAGTACTCGGAAGGATAGATAACAATCCATAACAACATGGATTTTACATGTGCATATATACTTTTACAGGTGAAGCTGTCTAACATTGTTTAATTCTTACAAAAGATGAAAAAACTATTTTATTTGAGCAGATAGTCAGGTTGAAGCAGCCTGGTATGGTCAGTTTATGTGGGTCATAATAGGTTTTTGCTGGTTGTGACCCTAGAGGGAACAATGCTGTTAGCAATAAAGTGGAAGTATGGGCCCCACAGAAACATAGAATTTGATGGCAGATAAGGACTGCTTTGCCCATCTAGTCTGCCCATGTTCCCTGCCTACAGTCACACCATAGACCTTATTTGATCTCCAACTTTTCCACCTCTTTCCTTGCTTCTAAGGTTCCTTTATACCTACCTCATGCCTTCATAAATCCCATTACTGTTTTTACTCCCATCACCTCCTCAGGGGG
The DNA here is from genome assembly GCA_016271365.2 of Neoceratodus forsteri. NCBI lineage: Eukaryota > Metazoa > Chordata > Ceratodontiformes > Ceratodontidae > Neoceratodus > Neoceratodus forsteri. The sequence goes on from JADMNL010000033.1 coordinate 33,982,350, forward strand.
GCTGTTCCAGCCATCCACCACCCTTTCTGTGATGAAGTGTTTCCTTACATTTTCCCAGATTCTACCCCTCTAGCTTCATCACATGACCCCTTGTATGTGTGCATCCTTTTCCCTAAAAAGGCTTCCCTCTTGAAACTTACTTATACTCTTGAGATATTTGAAAGTCTCTGTCATATCCCCTCTCTCTCCCCCTTTCCACCAGTCTGTACATACTGAGGACATTCAGTTTCTCCTCATAGGGATTTTGATGCAGATCCCACACCTTTTTTTGCCCTCCTCTGGACTGCCTCAACTCTGTCTATGTCCTTTAGGAGATGTTGACTACAGAACTGGACACAGTACTCTAGGAGGCTCACCATAATGTGACATTCTTGAGTAGGTGGTAAGAGCTTTTATGGAGGTGAGCCATTCTGATATTGCCAGTATAGCTGTGCATCTCCATCGTTTGAGGAGCAGTCTTTTTGCCTCAGTGGTTGCTACCATGAGCTATTGTCTTGCAAAGGTTTTAAGCTGAGTTCCAGCCACAGGGATATGAACATATGAAAAAGCCACCATAAGAAGATCATTTGGTCTATCAAGTCTGCTCGGTAAATAATAACGCTGCTCCTCCTCCCTTGTTATCCTTTCCTTTCCTTCCCTCCTCTGACTGGAACACAACAGTGGGTGACACTGAATCAATCAATCAAACTTTATTTAACCAGACAGATACATCATTGAGCAAGCTCATTTTCAAGATGGTCCTGGACATATAGGACACATTCTGTAACAATAACTTGACAGTTCACGCATGACATACTTTAGTACAGAGTAATATAAAAAGAAAGTCAATAATCATTAAAGCTGAGCTTTGATGGCAAATACACACATAGGCAATTTAGTATATGCTGGGCCTTAACATGATCCAGAGGAAGGAGAGGGAGGGAGGGAAATAATAACTTTAGATCTAAGTTTTTGACTACTAAAACCAGGGTGCCCTAAGGGCCCGTGTTAGGGCCTGTACAGTTTAATATATATAAAAATGATGGAAGACATTTATTGAGGCTAGTCTGGCATCCTTTGTATGGTGACGATACAGTATTGTACAGTGCCTGCTACAGAAAAGTGTAACGGTAATATGATATATTTAGGTGGGGTTGGTACACCGACCGATATTGAGAAATACTTTGTTACCACTCAGGAATGCGGTGCATATATGGTAACACCTTCACTTAATCAATCCTCATTAGCAACAGCTGAAATGTGCCAGGTGTTGCTATTTTAGGCATGCAGTAGTTGCATTCTGGTAATTGTCCAGGGGGTGACAAGCATTTATCATTCATGACCTTTGCGTAAAAAAAAAAAACTCGTTGGAAATTAATTTGTCCATTCCACAATGGTTCACGGCCTCTGCTGTTGCAATTCCTAATGCACACAATCGTAGTCATTGTCTATATGCAGTTTAATGTATTTGTTTAATACTGTATATCTGAATTTGTGTCAGTTTTCCCAGGTGGTTTACTGGTCCCCTACCCTCAATCCCAATCTCCCATTTTCAAATAAAATATTTTCCCCAATGCCCCCACCCCCACAAGCCCCAGTTCCCCTGTTTTAAAATAAAACCTTTTCCCTGGTGGTTTAGTAGACCACATGTGCAAGCCCCAACTCTTTGACACGCAGTAGAGCTCAGTACTTAGAGTGCAGAGCACTGACTCCAGTGCTGCTCCATCTACGATTATAACAATGTGAAAAAATGCCACTAGTCTCTCACTGAGATCACCATTTCCTCAAGGCTGTCATTTTAATGACCACTGTCCATGTTTTTTTCATGCTTTAAATCCATCATGCACATTTGATATAGTCAATAAACAGACTATTTTTTTAGTGCAATGCCGTTCATATTCCTAAAATGCATCTACTGAACCCTGAACCCTGTCCCCATTCTTTTACCAGTTATGCAGTACCACAAAATGACAAGGATTAATAGTGCCCTTTTAAAAACAAATTAAACAATATACAGCACCACTAAAAATGCAGAGATCGCAGCTGTAGTGAAACTTATTTGATTTTGTACAGTATATTTTTGCACTGTCAAATAGCACTGCAGCACTGCTTGCTTTAAACAAATGAAAGAGAGGTAAACTTGAGCACTTAGCTGCACCCACAATGCACAATATTCACTATTAGCCACTAACTCTGCATGAGTGTGGTGATATTTTTATGAGTTCACAGACTAACTAGAGATTTAGTCTTGCAAACCATGTTCATCACCAAAGTGATTGATCTTGTGATGAAAACGACACTAGATTGTCAGAGTGCATACAATATCTTGTTTTAAGCATATTTTTTTATTTCTTTTTATAAACAGCATCATTAATCATTGTTAATGCATGTTATGAATGAACTGGGACATGTTCCAGGTTCCATAAATACATTTCAGGAATATAAATTGCATTGTGCTGTAACAAAAGAAAAATAGAGCCTGTTTATCGATTATACTAAGATATGCATGATGAATTTAAATTATGGCAAAAATTATGGTCAAAAGAAAAAACAGTATTCATTAAAATGAAAGCTAACAGCAATAAGGAAACACACTCTCTATGGGAGACCATCAGCATTTTACTCATTGCTAACATGACAACATTCCTAAACTATAAATACTGTAAATGAAAAACACAAACAATGAGAGCAGGTGTGTTGGGGATCTGTGTTGAGGAGGTGGGTGCGGTGTGTAAATGTAATGCTCATGAACGGAAAGGTAAGAGAGCTGCAAAAATTATACAGAAGGTCTCAAAGTTCACTGACAGTGACCATAGAGTGATCTCTTACTGTAACTATAATTAGAGCAAACATCACAAGATGGATACTGAGCCAACCATGTCAGCTTCAACCACAGATATGCAAAATATAGTCACCGAGCTGTAATACCATGAGGCTCTGGACTTGTTCTCCGATGATATGAGGGACAGCTAGTCACTAGGAAAATATTTCACATCTACAGTATTTGGCTGATTATGTATGGTGAGGGGTGAGCCCGATGATCATCAGGAAAGTATTTATTTAAAATGGTGCTAATGATCCGGTGAGAGGAAAGAGCACTAGCCACCAGAGAAATATGAATTAGGCATGATGTACTGTAGATGTTTGAAAGTGAGGGACAGAAGGGCAGCAAAAAGAAAAAAATGGACATGGGACTGATGGAGTGTTGGGGGGACTGATATGCAGGAGGAAGGAATGCTATTTTTTAAAAGAGGCTGATGATCATGTGAAGAGAGTGACTATAATATTTATTATTTTACATGGTGTGGATGATCTGGTGAGGGAAGGGACCACTCATCAGAAATTTACTTGACTGTGTTGCAGATGATCATTTGTGGGGAGGGAGGGCTAGCCATTGGGGTAACACTTATACTGTAGCTCATGGGGTGAATGATGGTGTGTGTGTATGTGGGGGAAGACCTCTACCCAACCTAAAAATATTTGAATTATGTGGGGTGGATGTCAAACCACATACTGTAGTTAACATTTTTCTTGATCATGATGGGGTGGTATATAGTACAGTGCATCCCTGTGTGCAGCTTAAGCAAGCTGTGTCAGGGCCCCTGAAAGCAAATGAGACTTGACCCCCCAGCTTCAAAACAAAGTTTTGTATAAAACTAAGAATGGGATATGAATAGTCAAAAACTACAGCAGCATGTGATGCACAAATAGGGCTAGTTGTTCAAATAAAAACGTTCTGTACTGTAGTTGACTATAAAGAGTATGTTAAGCACTAGCAGTTCATGGCATTATCCCTTTAATGAAAAAAATAACTCTACAAAATAAATAATTATCTAAATAATAATAATACAAGAAAAAAATGAACAAATAAAAAAAATGGTGTGCATGTTTGAGATTGTGCCCCTCAGCTATCACTGCACAAAAATATTATAATGGTAAAGTTGTTTTACTGTAGCTCAAAGTGATGGGATGTGGAAGATACACTGTAGTTAATCAAACAAAAGCACTACTTAAATATTTAACAAAAAGATTTGGGATCTCAGCTCCCTTACTGTAGATAAATACTGTACAGTATATTGTAAAAAGTGAAGAAAGCAGGACCCCCATTAAAATAAAACACTGCTATTTGAATGGGCTGTCCTTCCTAAGCAATAATATTGTAAGAATCTTGTACAGTAGCTACAGTCAGGACCCAGTGCAAAATGAAAAAATTCTGTGCCTCAAGACCCCATTCATAGTAACTTATTGCCCTCCTCATTACCTCCTGTCGCTCATTTATGAAACTTTTTAGTATGGTGTTTTTTTAATTTATCTTACTGACTGATTTACAGTACTACTGTGTCTAGACATGCGATGCACTGTTTAAAAGAAGTCAGTCACAGAACAAAAGAGAAACATTACCAGTCAGTTCTTGTTTGTGCAAGCAGACTATGCCACATGTGCTAATAAATACAATCAAATACAAAATGAATAAAAAGTTTAATTGGGATATACAGTATGATGGAGATTGAGTCAAGCCATTCTTCTTTGCAGGATTTGATTTTTGCTCTGTTTTTATATGTTTATTAACTTTCTGTTTGCCATTGTTTGTTAGTACTTTTGGCACAGTGTGCTTTGAGTAGTGTGTCTCCTCTATGGAATCCAGACTTTTTTCCTGCTCTGAAATGTACTCAGCTTCTCACCCGACTTAACATCCCTCTGGACAAAAGTAAAGTGAGAGAAAAATCCTCCTTGTCCCTCATAAGCATAAACTAGGACTGATTTGTTGAAGAGATGAGGGAAGGTGCTCAGGCATTGACCGCAGGCAGGGTATAACCACCAGCACATCATTAGCATGACTACCATTGTGCCCCCCCCCATTTTTCTAAATTTATTTATTTATCTTTCTATGTTTTCATGTTTGAAATAAAAGTACACACAGTATAATGGAACAGGGCAAAGGAATGCCAGTAACATACTATGTATGTTTTACAGTTATACTTTGATATTAACGCTCAGTAATTTTAACATCTCAAAATAAAAACAAAATCACCTTGGGAGATTGGGTGAGTTATTTTTTTTCCAACACTATGTTTGAGAATGAACATACTGTATGATGGTGCACTGAAAAGTCTTCTAAAGTGCCATTCAAGCCACACAGGGTTTGATACTGCCTGTATGCATGGACACTAG